>RCUC01026137.1:0-23933 GCA_003697995.1 Taxidea taxus jeffersonii
CTCTGTTGGTCTCCTATGCTCAGATAGACAGAGTTAACCTGAGTCTGGGGAAAGTAAGGAGTATTTGAGATGAATATTGCCCCTGAACAGAAAATCCCTCTCTGTAATTTCTACTGTTTGTTCAAACTACTTTCAGACCCTAGCTTTCATCATCTAAATTTCTATGCACCCTGGCCTCCGTTCTAGGAATAGAGTACAGTGGCATTGGGCTTTCCTCAAAGGGCTGTTGTCATTTTGGTGGGAGAAGAGCATTACTGTACCAGAGAAGAGCTCTGATGCATCATAGGAAGCGTCATCAAGTCAGAAGAAGCCCATCATGCAAAACCCTTTAAGGAGAACCTCAGCTCTTGCGGGCTCTCTGTATGGTCCTCCTGACAGAGAAGTTGTGAGCGCCATTGAATATCTGCTGGCATCCACCTGGCACAGGACATGAGAAATAAGAATTACACCTTTCATGTCTACAATCTTATAGTTGCTTTCCAAATGGATAAATAAATGGGCCAATGAGAGGAGGCTTTTCAATAAGACTCTCTTATAGTCCATATTAAAATTATGCCGTAACTTTTTTTCTCTTCAAACACTTTCTTGTATAACATTTAATTTTCACCCGTATCTTACAGCTTTTGTTTCTTCTGATTGGCAAAACAATAAAATTATCTTGGTCCGAAGTTTCTCGTCCTTTATTTTTTTCAATGCAGTAGTATATATACATGTCTCTCTATATTAGTATATATAAATATATAAACATACAAGTAAATATACATATATAATACAGCCTTTATACTGTGTTTACTATTTTTTACAAAAAATTTGATTTCATGTATATATTTATAAGATTATTTAATAACTGATTATAAGATAACAAGTGATGAATCACTCAATCATACACCTGAAACTACTATTACACTGTATATTCACTAACTGGGCTATAAATAAAAACTTAGAAAGGAAAAAAAGAAAAAAATAACGATTATAATATAAAAGTATTTTAAAACTTTCCTTTTTATTTTTCAGTCAACATTTGATTTAATTTTTAATTTCTTGGAAACCGTAGTGAATAGAAATATATGTATATGTATATATATATATTATGTTATATATTTTATCTTATAGTCAATGGAAGCATGCCAATAATTTAGATTACTAAATATTTTTAACTAAATTCTAAAATTATAAATTGCAATATAGGTTTGATTCACTGGCCATTATAAATTACAGTTAGTTTTGTGAATGTAAAGTTAAGAATATTAGGCCCCTTGAAGTATGATTCACTTTGATGACCCTGTGTGATAAGCCTAAATGATTCAGGATTAAGTTTGTAAGGGGTAGTAATAGTTCTGCTACCTGGAATATAGCTTAATGTATCTATTGCTTGAAAGATGAGGTGGCCTAATATTAGATAAACAATTATCAGGATGGCAGACATCACACACATGCTTATTTACTTACTACACGTTAGCTCAGTGGTTCTCAAACTTTGGTGTGCCTTCGAATCCTCTGGAAGTCTTTGTTAAAACTTGGATTTCTGGCCCTGTCCCTAGAGTGTCTGATTTAGTAGGTCTGAAGTGTTTGCATTTCTAACAGTTACCATGTGCTGCTGATGCTGCTGATCCCAGACCACACTTCCATAATTGCAGTTTAAGGGTATTCTGCTTTGGAGGAAATTTATTGAGACAATAGACTTGGAATTAGTGTGGATATAGAGGTAAAAGAATGTGCTAACCTCACAGCATCAGCTCAAATTTATTTCTAGTAGAAAACTTATATTTCTTTTCCTCTCTTCTCCCTCCAATCAAAGACATCCAAAATAGTGAGTTTTCTAACAGAGAGGACAGTATTATGGTGGAATATTATGAAGTAATGGTTCCTTTACCCCAGATGAACTGTGCTTTCACTCTCTTTTGTAAGCCAGGGTTGACACTCTGGGAGTCAACAGGCTTTTGATAAAAGTACAAAAGGTGCCAAGGAAATAGTAAAACATATACAATCATTTCTCAACTGGAGAGGGAAAAAGGACTGGCATGAAAATAAAGAGCTATGTGTGACTTTGCAAATATTCAAGACTATGACGGATGTGGTAAAATGTGGCAAAATCAAACCCTCCTTCTTATTCTATCTTATAATGTAGGCGGCAAATGGATTCTACTACATTGGAAGACAGAGGGATAAGAAAGAAAGGAAGAAAGGAAGGAAGGAAGGACAGGAGGAAGGGAGGAAGGGAAAGGGAGAAAATGAAGACTTGTCAACCTGTGAATAGTGTCAATGACCATGCAGGTAAAATCAGATTATTAAACAATTTGCCTTGTTTCAGACTACCATGCTAGAGAGGAGTCTATACACATTTAAATTTCATTGTATGTGTTTTCTGAAGTTGACAAAGCATATTAAATTGAATTAAGGTTACAAAGTTAAGGGATTTCAAAACCTACTTCAAACTCTATGGGTTATTTGATTTGGTGTTCAATATAATAAAATATGAGATTGGTGTGTTTTATTAATCCTCAGATTTATGTTATGTTGAAAATAGTGAAAAGTGACAAAAATTCTTTAATTATACGAAAATATAGGGAGGAATGTCTGCATCACTCAGCCTTCTACATGCACATTTTGGATTTGCCAATATTTACTCTATTTTTATCCACTTACATGACCGTCTCCCGAATAAACTGTTAACTCCTAGAAAGCAGGAGTCTTTGATATTTCCAGCTCCTAACTATAAGTACTCAATATGTGTTTATTGAATTAAGTGCACATGACTGGGTCATTTTAAACAGTGGTGTGTTTTCCCAGGAAGGAAACTATGCATGTGATGCAATAGGAAAACATCAAGTCTTGTAAAAGAGAGCTTCTGTCTTCTGAATTTGAGTCAGGTTCTAGAAACTAAAAAATAATAATAATAATAATACTTGGCCCACTCAGGATTGATTTTGAAAGTTCACTATGAAAGCACCATTCAGATTAGTCTTGACTGGAAAGTGGGAGCATTTGTAATGTATTTAGTACTTGGACTCACATTTCTGAGTGTTTTTATAAAATGGAGTGGCTCTTAAAATTTCTAATTCTGACAAAAAGCCCTACGTGAACACAATCCAACATTCAGCTTCAAAGCTCTAACCTTTGTGTTTGCTGTCTGTCCCTTCACATACATTTGTGGCTCATTCTTTCTCTCCCTTCAGCTCCTTGCCCAAATGTTACCTCAACCAAAGTCTTTCCTAACCACCTTGCCACAAAGCATCCCTTCACTGCTTGGTTCTTTACTCCTTAGTCCGCCCTCTTTTTAAGGAGTATCACCCCAAGGTAAGTGCTTTACCAGAGGTAAAAGTCAAAATATTTAACTATCACGGATAGCACAGGGGGTGCTGATACCATCGATCAGAGTGGATGCTTGACGGGCTCCTACTGGGCCAGACATTCTTTCTTTTTGTGCCTAGATGGAAAGGAAACCTGGAGATTTGCCAGGAAGGTCAAGGGAGACCAGTGCAAGGGGGATGCACTTGAGGAACGGCTTGCTGTGTTGTACAGAAACATTTCAATATTTTCTGTCTCTACAGCCATTCCAGCCCATTCCCACAGAATATCAGCCTTGTGTTTACTTCACATTTTGTTCATACTTTTGAATCTGGATCCCCTATCTCTAGAACACAAGCTCTACAAACACTGGAGCTCTATCTTATTCATTCATGTAACCTCAGAGCCCGGAACAGTGCCTTCCAGACAGTAGGTACACTGTAAATATCTGTTGAATGAATGAATAAAGGAATGCTATGTAACAGATTTACATGATTCAAGAAAAAAAAAAATCTCTCAGAATTTAGCATTTCTTTCCTAAATATTACAGGCATATAGCTCATAAAAATCTATTTGTAGTCACTTAATACTATTTTCTAATATTTGAGAATAATATTTTCTATTTTAGTCATATAAGGAATTCTCAGTTATATGCATATCTGAATTCTGAAAGGATTGATAGCCAATATTTAACACAACACAATATTCCAGGGGGCACCTGGCTGGCTCAGTCCACATAGTATGTGACTCTTGATCTGGGGTTTGTGAGTTGGAGCCCCATGTTGGGTGTGGAGATTATTTACAAATAAAATAAAAAAAAATACAGCATTCCATTGTTAAAATGTTTGGGACCCACAATATATGCATACCTGTTTATTTAGAAGTCATAGGTGTGTTCTACTAATCAGATATGCTATATATATTGATGTGTTCTACTATTATGTAAAAACCATGTCAAAATAGAAATATTAAAATATAAGATAAAGATGAATTGAGAGATATTCTTATTCCTTTCTGTCCTGTTTTCATATTTAAAACACTATTAATCGATACATAACAATAGTGACTTTTAGTGCTAGCAATATTACTTTTTCCTTTTTCTGGAAAATATTGTTATAAAACTTTGTGACACAACTGAACAAAATTTCTGGTTGTAAGTTAACTTAGTTTGCTTTCATTGCTCTCATAGCTGAAAATGATAACCTTGCACTGACATAAAGATCCAAATACAAAAGGAAATCACCAGTGACACTTATCAAATCATAGTATTTATTTTTAAATTTCATCTATATGAACAGTTATGGAAAGGATTTTCTTGAAATTCAGCTTGTCAATTTCTATCTTCCCTAATGTCCATTGACTATTTGTTCAAACAACTTAGAACGGGTTAAATGGTTATATTTTGATCAAATGGGTTTAAACCCTTCTGAAACTCCTCATTTTAAAAATCTGCTTTTTAGTGGTGTCATACTGACTCATAAACGATGACATCTTTGATAAATTTTGGAGATTAATAACCTAAGGAGACAGACTTCTCCAAACAACTGTTTTCAAAGGGTCTCTTCACAGCATGGGTAGTTTGGAAAGACCTTACTTTTTTTTTGTCATTTTAAAACATTGCTTTTATGTTGAATGGACAAATTAAGTGTGTTAATTTTTCTCTAAGTATCTTCTAGATACAATATAATGGGATTCAGGACATGCTACTCCAAAATATGGCACATTGGCGTACATTAAGTATCAAGCTGTTGGAATTTAAACAAAACAAAACAAACAAAAAAGCTCCCAAACCCAGCAGAAACAGTAAAGTCACTCTGAGCACCTCCCAACTTCTCTGTCCTTTACCCCTCAAAGACGTCACAAAAGTCCCACGTAAAAGGTTCCCTCCCTATGCCAGGAGGAGAGAAAACACTTTTATCACCAGAAATGGAGAACCGGGGCCAAGAACTCTGCACAACCAGACCATTTTAAGCTAACTCTTATCGTCCTACTTACTTCACCATTTACCACTTCTCGCCCAAATCCTTTGTCTTGCCAATTCTTTGCAAATTTATTGTTTCTTTGTTTAAAAGATATAAAAGATTTTGCTCTGGTCACGCCTTTGAGTCTTCATTCTCTTGTGAAGTTTCCGTGTAACATGTGACAGTTGGATAGAATGCATATGCTTTCTTCCTGTTACTCTGTCTTTGTCAGTTGAAGTTTTAGACCCAGCCAGGAATCTTAGGTGGGTGAGGAAAATAGTTTCTTCCCCTGCAGATACTATTGGCCGCCCCTAAACTTGAAATAATTGCCTTATGTAACTTAACATAATCACGCCTAATCTTTTCACAGTGTTGTGAAGATACCATGATTTAGGTTGGTAGAATTAGGAAGCCCTAGAAACTGGCATCGATAATCTGTAGTATGCCACCACCGGGTGCTGGAGGGGAGTGGCTGAAGGACTGGGTGCCATCAACACCTTCCATGCTCCTCCCAGCCCCTTCCTCCCTCTGTGAAACTTGAGCATGAAGGTGATAAGTGACTCTCTGACAAAAAGTTTCAGTTAGGATCATCAAGGTCAGTGTATTAATTAAATAGATAAAGCTTCCTTCTTCAGTTGTGTTCAGGAAAGAAATCGAAATGGAATTTCTAGCACTTACTTCCCATACCCCAAAGGAACAGTTTACACGTACTTCTATGTGTATACACCCCACTATGGAGCTAGCCATCTGGAGTCTAAAGATATAGTCACTCTTTACCATGACTAAATATTATGACTTTGGGAAATTTGAATTCAAAACAGATTCTCTTTCTTTGCAAAATCATCCACTTGATAAAATTAAACATTCACTTTTCTTTCTCTCCAAAATGTCAGCTAGACAATCCTCTGTATAAGGAAAAACAAACAAACAAATTCAGACCTATATTTTTAGATTAATAATAATCAACTTCATTAGCTCCAGGTTGCTTATGTAGTTTTCATTAAAATAAAAAACAAAACAAAACAAAACAAACAAAAAACTTTAGGGAAGACTACTTTAGATGGAGATTAGAAACTGATACATACTAGTGTGAACTTTTATATTTTATTCTGTCTTGTTTTTTCTTCTAATATCTCTTCTTCACTTTACCAAGCATTATAATTTTCAGTGTCAAAAAATAAAATGAAAGAAAATTTTCAGTGTCATCACACAAGATAGTAATATGAGTGTCTAAATATGGATCCAGCTATATCTTTTTTTACTTTTAGCCTCTGATGCTTCAATATTTTCAAATCATTTTTTTAATTTATAAATTTATATATTTCATCTATTTTAAGTGTCATGGTAACTTCTATATTTTATGAAGGATGGCTAAGATCGTAGGTACAAAAATATCTCAGGTAGTGACTAGGTAGGATCCCTCCTCTTCTTTCAGAGCTTCCCCAGGAATGAGAAGAGGAAGCTGTTTAATTGACAGGTTGTTGTAAGCCTCCAGACTGTCAGAATAATTTGAAGGCAGATTAGTTTTACAGATTGTTTTTTAACATACTGGCAAAGGGGCGATGACAAGGGTCCTGTTTCCTACTTGGCTCTGCATAAGTTGGATCTTCTTGTAAAAAAAGCTTTTCTGTGAAATTTGGGGTGGGCAGTGGGTTAGAGAAGTAGCAAAGCAAACATATTCTGCGCTTTGGAGCAGTACTGTGGGACCTTCACTTAAGACCTTCAGCAAGCAAAACTAAACTAAAATTGTTTCTGAAGAACTCAATTATACTCACATTTTCCCCTTGACTATTTACATAAAACATGCCTATGAGGGGTAAAAATCGGAAAAAAGTATTTCTGTTTTTATCAGCGTGTGTACACACACATACTCTTGTGAGTGCATGCCTGTGTGGGAGGGATGTTTATGCATTTAATGAGAAACTTATTTTTCTAATGTGGTTTATACAATCCAAGCCAAGACAAGCATGAGTTAGCAAATATATTTTCCACCACCAAAGAAGACAATGTACGGAAATGAAAGCCACACATTACACTTTGCCTATTTAGTTGAGTTTGTTTTTGGTTTTACTATTTTAGGATTCTAGTTTGCCCTATGCCCAACCCAGGACTTGCTTTGGAATCTCTGCCTATTTAAAAATTATTTGAGGTAGCAGTGGCAAGCCATAAAGAGGGAATATTTTTCAAATCCCTGCTTAGGATTTTGAAAGGCCTTAAGCAATTTTGCCTCAACAACATGAACCCAAAAGGTGGAGTACACCAGAAGTGATGGGTCAGCAAGGAAGTAACTCCTGGAGGTCTGTATTGTGCTGCTTCCATTCCCTGCTTAAGTATTGATGGAATCTAAACTCACTTTGAACTTTGCCTATTTCCCAAGGATCTGGCCAGGTTTTCATTTTTGATTCACTTTATTATTTATTTGACCTTTACTATTACACAAAAAACAGCTGTAGACATTTGCCTAGGGAAGTGACATAGCACTAGCATAATTGTTGGAAAATTTAGACTCTCTTCCATTCCAGCCAAAGCATTAGGCCTTTGGATATAATGAGAGTCTAAGAAGGGAAGCTCAAATATATGAGAGAATTAAAAATTAAGTAAAAAGAGGACTGTAGTGGGGGTTAATAGAGCAAAGAATTAGGGAAGATGTTTTGATTTAGTCCAGGGAACAAAGGCCGATTCATGGGATCTACCCAACAGTAGATGCTATAGCAAAGAATCTATAAAGAATCGTAAAGAATACGAGGGAAACATAAAATTAAGTACAAACTAATTTGGGGAACTCTACTTATAAGGACTAAAATGGCCTTCAAAGTGTCAGTTCAGGCTTTGTAATAGTTAACAATAAACCTCATTAAGTTGTTTAATCTCTCTGTTCTCTGATTCCTGCTTTTAAAATAGTATTAATTGCTTTTAGATAATAATGGCACACTTCCGAGGATAAAATAAAAGATGCAACAGATCATTATATATAAAATTGCTCAGTTCAGTAAAAGTAAAAGTGCATGTAATCTTCCAAGAACCCGGACACTTGAAGTAAAGATATAGGAATATATGTGTGTGTGTGTGTGTGTGTGTGTGTATATACATTTATATGTATAAATGTATATATATTATACATAATTTATATATAAATTATAAATGTATATATAAATGTATATATATACACAGATATATCTCTCCTAAACGTGGAGCAGTCACAATGGCAGAAGAAATAATAGATCCTCAAAAGAAAAAGCATTAAAAACAAAACCAAAAAAATCCCAAAAAACAAAAACAAAAAGCATGGAAATGTACTACACAGAGAAAAATAACTGTGTTTGAAACACTGATGGGGAATCACTGAAAATATTAAAATTCTACATAGCATTCTTCTTTAAAAAAAAGGTTAGAAATGTGTAACATATTTGCATTGCAAATAACCATGATTTTTAAGTGACAATTGAGTTTTTTATTATTTTTTATCTTCTGAGAGATTCAAGTATGTTGACCTCAATTCTTAGTGGTTGTATGAGTAATGAACTATCACTGAATTATTGAAATAGTCAATTATCCCCATAAATCTTATATATGTGGATTATCTATGACAAATTCCTAATTGTGAATCAGGTTTTATATGAGCACCTAGAATTTTTATAACCTCCTCTTCCTCTTATTCAAATAAAATGCATTCAGGAATGCAAACCTGTCTTAATATTAATCAAATATATTTAAAGGAAGTCAGCTACCTATGCAAATATGTGACTTATTACTCTCTTTAAATGATTGAAAACTGATTTTACCAACAATGGAAGCATCATTCTCTCTATGGGGAATCCTGACCCCAGCAGTGTCCTAATTAGTCATCACATAACCTACAAACCATTCGTTGCAAGTCATATTCATGTTCCTGTTCAGTCTTCTCCACATGGACTCAGTTACCTCCCAAAGGAGTGGTCAAGACAGGATCCTCCTGGACACAGTGATGAAAAGGCTTCTGTGTCAGCTACATGGGGGCTGGATGTCCTCCTCACTTACAGGCTATCATCAGCAACCATCAGACATTAGGGCAGTGGTCATATTTTGAACTTCTCACACCTGTTCATCCAAACATTACATTAGTATCTTAGGGTCACAGCTGTAGAAATGATCTAACTTAAGGTTTGCCAGACTTCAAAGCCTGTGTTCTTTCTATTATTCAAATGTGAGTCTTTTTTTCTGATGAGGCTGTAGAACAGGCCTCATGCTTAATGCAGACAAGTGGAGACTCAGAACCAACTCTGCCTTGCTTTATGTGAACATCCCAGTGAGGTGAAGACAGGATGGGAAATGCTGTTAGAAGAAAAATGAAACATATGAATAATGATTAATTTTAAGCAAGTAGAATAAAAGAAATATAAAAATGAGAACTCTCATTATTTCCTTTATTATTTTTCTCACAGAATGACTGCATATAAGGTAAAATGTAAGTAATGTTGGAGTGTCTGTAGAGAAAAACCACACTGTAAGTGCAATTTATGATGAGATGGATGAAATGTAATCTTAAATTTTTCAGAAAAATTATATTAAGTATAGTGAAGTTAAATTTAACTTCTTCTAGTAAACTGAAACTTATATAGACTCACAACATACTTCAAGTACAGATCTTCTTCATCTCATGATGGGGTTATCATAAGCTGAAAATATCATAAGTCAAAAATGTGTTCAATATACTTGATTTACTAAACATCATAGTTTGGCCTAGCCTACCTTAAGTGTTCTCAGAGCACTTACATTATCTAGCAGTTGGACAAAATCATGTAGCACAAAGCCTTTTTTATAATAAAATGTTGAATACCTCATGCAATTTATTGAAAACTGTACTGAAAGTGCAGGAACAGAATGAGTGTGTGGGTCCAGAACAGTTGTAAGTGTATCATTGATCACCCTCACGTTCTCAGGGCTGACTGAGAGCTGTGGTGTCACAGGATATGGTACCAGGTACCAATGGCCCAGAAAAAGAGCAGAATTCAGAATTTGAAGTATGGTCTCTACTGAGTGCATATCGGTTTCAAGCCATCATAAAGTAAATAAATAAATAAATAAATAATAATCACAGGTTGAACTATTATTAAGTCAGGGACCATGTGTATTCAAATACCTCATAGATATAGTTTGTGTTTGAAAATACAACCCAGCAGTAATTATTATTTTTAAAAAATCATAACAAGAATTTATTAAATAGGGGTGTCTGGGTGACTCAGTCCTTAAGCATCTGCCTTCCGCTCGGTCATGATCCCAGGGTCCGGGGATTGAACCCCACATTGGGACCCCTGCTCAGTTGGAAGCTTGCTTTCCCTCTCCCACTCCCCCTGCTTGTGTTCCCTCTCTCACTGTCAAATAAATAAACAAAATCTTAAAAATTAAAAAAAAGAATTAATAGTGTTTAAGTGTTAAACACTTTAAGAACTTCATATGATCTTTCATTTAATACTCACAATGTTCAAATTAAGCAGATACTTTTAGTACAATCTTTTTACATGTGATGAAAATGAGATATATTATGTATGGACAAATTACCTAGGTTCTCCACAAATTATATGGAACACATTCAGAATTTAAACCAAGGTCTGTCAGATTTCAGAACCTGTACTCCTTATATTTTAAAATAAATTATATTTGATATACATTACTAAAGTCCTATTCTATAACATCAAAATATGAGTTAAGAATTTAATACTATGGATGTGGTAGGTACTCAAAAAACAGTTGCTGAATAAGTGTTTGAATGAATAGTGGCATTAACCTCTTAAGAATATCAAACTTCAGGGGCACCTGAAGTGTGTCTCAGTCATTTGAGACTTCAGGTGTCTCAGTCAGTTGAGTGATGGACTCTTGATTTCGGTTTAGATGATGATTTCAGGGTCGTGAGATGAAGCCTTGTATTGAGCTCCACACTCAGCGTGGAGTCTGCTTGCCTCTCCCCCCGTTCACACACACCATCTCTCTCTAAAATAAATTTAAAAACTTTTGAAAAGTCAAAGTTTAGATGACAAATAAAATTGTACCTCTATGAATAATAACAGAATTTATACATCCTTCAAGTTCCTGAACTTTTTTTTTTTTTTTTTTTAATTTGTTAGAGAGAGAGAGCACAGGCAGACAGAGTGGCAGGCAGAGGCAGAGGAAGAAGCAGGCTCCCTGCTGAGCAAGGAGCCTGATGTGGGACTCAATCCCAGGACGCTGGGATCATGACCTGAGCCGAAGGCAGCCACTTAACCAACTGAGCCACCCAGGCGTCCCCTGAACTTCTTATCGTACATTTAATCTTACTTATTCATGGCCACATCCCTGTGAAGTGAGCATTTGTATTCTCATTCCATTTCATTGATGAAAAAACTGAAGCTCAATTTTATTACAAAGTTAATACATTATTGCGTGCAGAATCAGAACTTGAGTCAATGTCCTATGACAACACAACTAATCCACATTCTAGTATACATGGTGGCCTTGGGAATCAATGACACCAAATGTATCACCTTCCTCTTTCCTGATTTCTGATTTGTTCTGAACACATATATTTTAGAAGCAAAAAGAAAAAAAAATATTTTTACCTCCCATTAGAATTTTATGCGGTCACTTTATTTTATAATCCTAGCCATTATATCATTGCTGTATGAGTCCTTCTCCACTGCCTAGAAGCCCAAAACTATTCTGGGACTATGTTCCTGCTCTATATATAGACCATTCCTTTGAAAATTAGATGAGTGGTAACCTTATTAATATTTCATATTCTCAATCCTGCTTGAATTGATAATGCTGCAGTAATTTTAGTGTGAAATAATGTAACATAATATGCATAGGGAGTAAGTAGTCCTGTCAGAGAATTAATAAAACTTAGTTGTGAGAGGAAAAAAATTCTCACTTTTTTAACCCCAATTCAGGAGGCTTTAGCCTTTCTCTCTGCCCTATGCAAGCTGCCACATTACTAAATAAAGCATCTTTTTGCGCTGGAGTGTAAAGAAAAGCTAGCACCGCTCTTCTCCACAGCTGAATATAGAATTGCTGTGTCCTGTGTATCCTCACAGAAGTGCACTGGAATCCATAAACCAAGGTAGAGTTGGTGGAAACCCAAGCATAGGGCCGTGTCAGCAGGACACGGCTCCTACAGTGGAGGTGGCTAACTTGAAGGGCAAGCACACACGTACATACATCACTTAAGACAAGTATCAATGTCCTTGGTTCTCTAGATTATGGAGGTGCCAATTCCCAGTGAACAGAGGGGACGAGCTCTCTTCTGATGTGAAGAGGCATACACTATGCAATCATGGTTGGATTCACCCTTCCACTCCTCCAGCACTGTGTCCCAGCTCACTGCTGTGAGCTCACTGCTGTGAGCTCATGTAAACCATTTAAACCATCAGAGGGGTAACTTCCTCTACTTTTTGTTTGCATTTCTCATCATCCTGACTTTCCGCTTTCCTGGCTCCTATTCCTTTAGCAGACACCAACTTCTGATCCCTCCCCATTTTTTGGTGAACTCTTTACCTTCTCTTACCTGACATATCTTGAACTTCATTTTATTCTTACTTCTGGATAGTCCATTAATTTGTGAGTTATTTTGCAGCTTTAGGCGAAAAGAATTGCTTCTGTCAAGCCTGTCCACTCAGCGTAATACCTCCTGCAGAGCTAGCTCCTAAAGTCCAACGGAGAAGTGGTGGTCTTCTCCAGTTAGAAAATAATATGAAACTTTTTAAAGAGTTAAAAAAATATATTAATTTTTAAAGTTTTTATTGTAAGTCCTCGAAAGGTGTGGAGAAATTTAAAGTTTGCAGATATTTTATTACTTTTATGGAATTCTCATTGTGGGTGGAAAATGTTTATTCTTTCCCTGATTATTTCTTAATGAAGTCCCAAACATTAAAAAAAATGGCTAGCTTAAAGATGACTTATTACTAATATGTAGCTGATTTTATACATAAAAGGGTTTAGAAAGTAAAACACACAAATCATTGTTCCTCCAGCCATCTAAATTTACAGACCCTCTTTTTCACATAGTTTCTCAGAATCTACTTGGAAATATACTAATTGATTCATTCAAAAGAACTGAAAACAGATCAAAGGATACATTTAGCTTTAGTATGGCTCAAGCTCAAATTTCTGTGATATGTTTCCATGCTTCAAATAAATAATAGTTATTAACAATGAATTTTAAAGCCTTTTTAAATAAAAATCTATTTTGACTTGAGCGTGCACTGATATTTGTTTTCCCCCATTCATGCTTCAGTTTATGTAAGTCTCTCATGTTTATAAGCTTATCATGTATTTCTGAGTGATACATTGTTCATGTTCAATTTTATGTCATGATACTATTTTCTAAATATTGAAATATTGTATGTGTCATCAAACTCCACATATTTCTATGTGGAAATATAGTTCCACATTTGAACTTTCGGATGTCAGAAGAGAGAGGAAGGGGGAAAGAAGAATAACTTCAGTAAACTGAGGAACACAGTGAACCAGAGAGGAGCCGTGAGCCCCAGTGAGGCAGTGACAGGAAGACTGAAAGGCCATCTGACTTCCAAGGATCTCCAAGGCAGATACACTGGGTGGCTACAGGATTCTTCAGTAGAACAAGGTGATTGCACAAAGAGGGTTCCCAGTGTCCCCCTGTAAGATATGAATTTGTAAAATTATTTTAGGGATTTAATTTTGGTATCTCACCTTAGACGAGCTCATTTCATTAGAGCTCTCTAATCTCTGTCAAGGTCTTCTGAATATTTGGGAATGTCTCAAGCTCAACTTAGAACTTGTCACTAAGACCCGTTGTCCTAAACATTTGAAAGAACTGATAGGCTGTTCCAAGTTTCTCCCATTACCAGGCATGACTTAGGCAATGGAGAGAGAAGGCTATGCGGGGCAACATGGAAAGGTGGGGATAGCTTTCCAAATTGTATAATAGTTTTTCAAACTATTTTAAAACTTGTTTTAAAATAAAATAAAATAAAAATAAAACTTGTTGTATAAAAACTTGTTTTTAAAAAAGATTTGTTTATTTATTTTAGAAAGACAAAGCACATGAGCAGAGGAAGAACCAGAGGGAGACAGAGAGAACCAGACTCCCCGCTGGGCATGAGGCCTGACGCAGGGCTCAATATCATGACCTTGAGATCATGACCTGAGTCAAAATTGGAGTCAGACGCTCAACAGACTAGCCAAACAGGCACCTCAGTGCTTTTTATTGTTGCATTTAATCAGGTGGTTAAAATAAACAGCAATTTTCTACTACTTGTAACCAGGGAAGCATTTCCTGAGAATTTTTCTCCATCATGCTCCTGGCTTTCTTGTGGGTGATGAACCCATGTGCCTGAATCTGGCCAATGTGTCATGCCAGAACATTTAATTGCTAATGTGAAACCATCCAAATTTATCTTTTTCTTTCTTCTAAGGACCCAGCCAAATTTCAAATAGTGGTTCTTTCATATGCCTGGGTCCTCCACTAGGGGCAAACTGTACAGAGAGATCCCTAGTCAATCCACGATGAACATGTATCATGAGTGATAAATAACTCCTTGTTGTGTTAAGACACTGAGAATTGGGTTTGTGAGGGCTGCTGCCTACCCTCATCTATCCTAACTGACGAGCACGGAATTCAAAACATTCCAATGCATTTTTAAAGTTGCAATTTTATCCTTTAAAATGCTTTAACAGAGCAACATTGTTCATTTTCTAGTATCTGAATACTGTAAAGATAGTTTCAATGGTTAAATGTTTTCCTAATCATGGATGAAAGATCATGAGTTTTAATGATCTGTAGGATTTATCCTGAACTTTGACAAGGCACAATGACATTAAACATCAATCACATGGTAATTTGCAGTTATCAATGGGCTGTTACTGTGTCTGTATTAGAGGCAAAAACTTCAAATACATGCGAGAAATCATTTTTGCATTCTAATACTACTATGCTTGTATGCTCAAAAATAAACTTGGGAGTTGATAAATTCCACTGGGAAGTAGTCATTAAAATACATGAGTACAGGCTGCCAGTTCAGGATTTTGACACAAGTTCATTTGATTTTCCATGTATCACTATGTTTCAGAGCATGTTAAATATAGTTTAGTGCATGCATGAAATGCCAAGAACAGGGACATTTCGGTCAGGCAGGTATGGATGGTTCTGCAGTTTTATCTCCACACTTGATTCCACTGGATGATGAAAATCACTTAATGAGGTTGTATTTCTGTGTGGGGAAGAGCCACGTATCTGGCAAGCACTTTGTTCCATTATGTCTGAAATCTCCCCAGGTAGGTCTCTTCTTCCAAATTGGACCCACCTCTTCTCCCATCTATTGTGTTTGGGGATGAAGAAATAAGTACAGCTAAACAATTTCCATCTTACTCTAAATTTAGGAATTTAAAATTCAATCTTGCAATTTTATCTTTTGAAAGGAATCATGCCCTATGAATCCCACTTTCTTCCAGAACCTCAGGAACTACACTGGCTTGTTATTGTCTGCTTTCTAAAATCAAGTGACTTTCCTCTCTTTATTTATAAGAAGGTGTCTTGTGCAAATCATGGTGGATACCAGAATGTAGTGGGAAATAAAAGGACTGAAGATTAGAAGCATCAGATTTTGTGACACAGAAAATCAGCTATAATTTAATGGGAGAAAAATTGAAGTATAAGGTTGAAAAGAACAAGAGCTAATCACACCCTGAAAAGCAAAGAGTGAGAATCCTGCTGGTTAAATTAATATTTAGAAGTCTAACACACAAATGAGTTTGGTACAGTACCTGTAAATTTGTCTAATTGAATTCTCTAAATATTAACATTCTGAGAGCTTCGGAAGAACTAGCGAGATGCCAGGCACAATGAGACCTCGGGAGGTGCTGACTCATCCCAGTCCATCAATGTATCCATTGTGAAGATAAAAGAGAAAAGGGAGAAAAAAAAAGTCTGACATTTCATTTTCCAAGTGAGAGAAATCATATATGTTATCCTCATTTCATACAAATTTCTAAAAGGTTCTGATTTGTGATGTGTTGTGCACCGTGATGGGAGAGGGAAATTAAGGGCATGTCATGTGCTTTATAAAAGGAATTTCAGAAGGAAGAAATGCTGATTCATGGGAAACTGACCAATATTAAGATGAAATTTCAAAATGTCCTTTTACACAAACGCAAAATGTTGGTAGGTTTTCTTGCTTCCATGGCTATAGAACTCTGTTACGTGTAACTTGCAAAGGCTGCTATTGCCATAGGAAAGGCAGGCTCCTTCGTGACATGTCTAATATAATAGAAATCATCATGATAGAAATGGCAGAGCCTGATACAGAGAGCAGGGTTGTAACTCACATGCATCTACTAGGAAATTTTATTTTGAGAGCCACCAGGAGCCACAGAAAACATGTGGGCTTTTTAAAGACTTTTGCAGCAGAAGTGTGTCTGGCATTTCTATGAAGATATTCCTGGTCACATCTCAAGATATTTCTCATATTTTAAGATGTCCCTTAAAGATGTGATCTTTGAGATATGGTGAGTAAATCCTGAGCCACTCAATGGATCTGGTCCTGTTAGATGTGATAGGTGTGATAATTTGTTGCATGGTCTACCATTGTTAATGCTCCCCTGACCCATTACTTTTCTCTCTAGAAGGTCAGGTCTCCCTACTGTGTTGAACTCATACATCACCATTCTACTTATTTGAGCCAATGAATCCTGAGTTAATGAAATGGGTCACTGTCAATGTCTTGGAGTGAAGAAAACATCAGAGTTTCAGCCAACCCGAGGTGCATGAGAAATAAATGTATTTTTTTATTGTAAATAATATTATTGGAACTTATAAAAAAGAAGGAAATCTTGACATTTGTGACAAGAATAGACCTTAAGAGCATTATGCTAAGTGAAATAAGACAGAGGGAGACAAAAACTGCATAGTTTCCCTTACATGTAGATTTTAAGAATGAACAAACAAACAACATCAGCAACAAAACCCAAACTCATAAATACAAAGTACAGAAAACATATTGGTGGTTGGCAAGAAGGGGCAGGGATGTGTGAAGGTGGTCAAAAAGTACAAACATCCAGCTGTAAAATAAATGAATCCTGGATATGTAATGTACAGCACAGCGACTATAGTTGAGTAGGGCTCAGAGAGTAGATCTTCAAAGTTCTCATTACAAGAAAAACATTTCTAACTATGTATGGTGATGGATATTAACTAGACTTACTGTGGTGATAGTTTCATAATATCAAATCATTATACTGTACACCAAAAACTAAAATAATTTTATGTGTTAATTTTATCTCAGTTTAAAAATTTTTCCCATAAAAATAAAGGCTTCAGAAACAAACTGAGGGCTGCTGGAGGGGGGTGGTGCATGGGGTGGCTGGATGATGGACACTGGGGAGGGTATGTGCTATGGTGAGTGCTGTGTGTTGTGTAAGACTAATGAATCACAGACCTGTACCCCTGACACAAATAATACATTATATGTTAGTAAAAAATATATTAAAAAAAGACTGAAAGAAATAATAAAGGCCTTTTTTCAAGGTGCAGTTGGAGCCCATAGGGTGGGTCACTTTGGGTGTGTCAGGGGAGTAAGTTCAAGTCCTAATAAAGAGGCAAGGAGAGAAGGGAGGGAAGAACACGGGCTGAGATGCTGAGCATCGTGATTGGCTCAGAGACTGGCCAATCAGGACAAAGCCTCTGAAGCCTCAACTACTCTTCCCAGATTCCTAGGGAAGGGAGGGATCTTGGAAGCTCTCTGGGCTTGGCAAAAAAAGTCATTGTATAAGAAACACGTCCTGCTCCAGGTGCCAGAAGCCCCTTCTCTCAGATTCCCCCATAAGGAGTTTGGGTCCTTCAGAGTCACAGCCCATGTGACACAGCCATTCACCCAGAGGCTCTGCCAGGTGCAGCAGAGGGACTTCCGATGCCAGAATGGAGGATTGGACTGTGGCCTCCAGGCCACAAATCTACAGCCTTCAGAAACCCAAAAGGGCTCCAGACAGACTGGCTTCTGGTGAGGAATGTCAGACCCCCAATCCTACTTCTGCTAAGGTCCAAGGCTGCAACAACCTAAACCTAAAAGAGGGCGGGCCATAGCACATCCCCAGGGCCAGGTGACCCTTCCAGCAGCTGTGTGCAACAGGCTTATCACTGCAGCCTAACCCACCTACTCCGCCGAGAAATTCAGAAATCAACAGCAGAAATGGGGTGGTGTGGCAACAACGAATCTACGCCATGGGGCCCTTGCCTTGGAAATGGGGCTTCGGCAGTGAGAAAAAGTATTATGTGAAGCTATAAAAATGGTTATCCATGTTACGCTGTGGGAAATCATTTTGAAAAAACTATTGCCCGAGATAAAGTAAAAGGTAGATAACGTCCCTAATGAGCTTATTACTTTAGATTAAAAAAAAAAAATAGAAAAAGAGATTGCTTATACTGTGAATTCATTTCTATTGAAAAAAAAAATTTAAGGCAATACAACAAAGAGGTGATCTCAGGAAATAAACAAAGATTGGCCTGTTTACAAAAAGGAATAAAAGAGCATTTTGACAGTTCAGAAATTCAGGGACATGCAGGTGCCATTGATTCTCATGAAACCAGTATAAGGTAAAACTGAGGGCCCTTTGAGTGACAGCCTCAGGCAAGGACAAAATCAAGATTTTGCCCCATGCAGCCTTAGCTAAGTTCATAAATGAGTCACATGGAATTCAGGGAAGGCTTTCAGGTGGCTGGAGAAACAATGGCTTAAGGAACAAAGGTTCCCCAAGGAAGGCTCAAGTTATTCACAATTAAATCTATAGAAAGGGACATGAGTGCTCCCACATGGAAGCCACGAAAGGAATCGAATATTAAATATCCAAATATATTGGAAATTTTATCAATTACATTATATTTACTGAGTATTATCACCTATCTGTTCCATTATTGAATATTCTGGTTGTTTATGTGTGCACGCACACGTGTGTACTGCAGTGGATGGTCAGGCAGCCCATCCTTCTGGTTCTGAGATCTCTGAAACAGGAAGAGCCATAGTGACGTCACTCAGAGATCCTGGTCTTTGAACTCAAAGCAGAGACAGCATGGGGCTATTGTGTTGTTTTGCTGAGTCAGAGGAAGGAAAGCTAATATTAGTGATTGCCCCTGGTGCCTATGATTTACTCATCATGGCGAAAACATAAAGATATATAATACGGTCTATTTGGAAATATTATCTAATTAAGAAGAAAAAGTCAGATTTTTAAGCAATCAGTAACTCCAGAAAGACATATTATCTGGGTCAGTGGGTAATTTTCTCACTCTTTTTGATGCCAGATAATAGTCAATTCCACTTCACTTGTTTTTGAATGCTCCTGCTTCACTAATTAAAGATTGCTTTGTTGTATTTCAAGATTTCCACCCTGGATTACCTAGTTATAAGAACTCAGTGATCAAGAACCAGGACTCTGAGACATACTAGCCTTGAGCAATAGAACCATATGAATTCTTGGTTTCTAAACAAACTGATGGCATCATGTTACACAAATGTTGTGAGTGTATTGAGACCATGCTTTGTTTCTGACATCAGAGACTTGACATGTAAGTGAATTTTAGAATAACTATAACTTACTGCAAATTGTGCTTTTTTGGTGGTCTTGAAATGGGAGAAAATGAGTTTTGTCTTTGACTCTTCCCCCACCCAAAAACTTGGGAACTGGACAGTTCCACTCACATAAAACTATTTGAGAATGCCAACAGAATATTTGCTAACTTACAGCAAGTAAATGATCAGAGAAGGGATAAATCAACATATAATCCATATAAAATATATAAACATGATAAATCATGAATTAAGAAGTGATTTATGAAAAAGCTAAACTATAAAGGACGAATAAGGTCCCAGGGGAATAGAAACAGCTCTTCAATTAACAATACTATGCATCAAAACATGTGACAGGCATGAGCGTAGTAGGAGAAAAATTCTGCAGATACCAGTTATCTCAGGTTATATGATCTAGGGTATGCTGAGCACCAGATAAAAATTAAACATTTACCATTACAGGATATTATTAATTTTGCAAACTTTCAGACTTTAAGGGGGCATCAAAACAGAGTCTCACATATATCTACCAGGTCAACTGTAGTAATGCTATTATGGAGAGAGCAAGACCACGTTCCTTTCAATCTCATCAGTATGAAAATTATCTAATTAGGTAGCTACTTTTCTGAATTCCCTGAGCAAATATTTACATACTAATTTATAGAGCCCTGGGGTCACACAGAGCCATCAATCACACAGGAGACAGTGGGACTAAATCTCCTAAAGTGGTACAGTGTGGAAACTAATTCTGAACAGGAAATGAGGATTATTGATGTATGGGAGAGGGGGAGAGTTGAGACTAAAACTGACAGATGCCTGAGAATATTAAATACGAGTAATACAAATAATGACTGATGCTTATGGTGTACGAGAGACTCTTAATTCTTTCCACCTGGCAAGGGATGCTATGTTTTATTCACATTATATGGATGAAAAAAACTGGAGCACAGAGAGATTAATTACTTTGCTCAAATTCTCATGTTAGCAACTATGGAGGAGGGACCTGAATCCATGTCTATCAGATTACAATATCCTTGCTTTTAACCCCCATGAAACACTGTTTTCCTATAGTCTTAACTCTTTCTCATCTGACTTCCGAAGCAGGGCCAACATATTTCTGAATTATTACCATGCATCACTTATAGCTTCCATCTTGAAAAGGATACTGGGTAACCTTAATTTTAATTTTAGTTGTCTGACTCTTTTCTGGGTTTCTAGAACTTTGTCAAGGAATAATATAAAACCAGTTAATGACTATTTTATACTGGTAGCTTCATACACCTACATGGATATAATGCTAGACTCTGTAGCTTTACTTAATGTCAATAAGTATTAAAATTATGTTTAATTTGCCATTTATATGCATGATGGCAGGTTTTTAAAAAGCTTTTTTTTTTTTTTTTTTTAAGTTAAGTTTTCAAGTGGCCACATGGTTAATGAGAGAACTGAACTGGAACTAGAAACCAGAACTTCTCTATTATGAACTCTTGCTTTTTTTCCCTATACAGTATGTTTCTGCCATGCCCCATGATCTAATACTCCTCACTCCTCACCCACAAAGCTTCTAAGGTGAGCTCTTTGAGGGTATAACCAATGTAGTGACTTATTACAGGTATCCTAGAATAAAATGGAATAGAATAAAAGGACCAGAGAACCTGTTCCTTACCTATTTTTAGGAGACTTATAACCATTCCTTGAGATGATTTTTGGGTGAGAATTAATGTATGAAAGCCAAAATATGTCTACAGCAGTGTACACCTTATAATATGTATATTACAGGGCACCAATGTAGAGCTTAGCAAGGTGTTTCCTTTTTCCCTTTAACACTGTGAAGCAATATGCAACTGCTAATGTAAAATATGGGGAAGATGGCATAGCTTCTAAGTGCTGTTTTGTTGTGGTTTTGTTTTCAGTTTCCTGAATTCTTATATATTCAAACTTCCTAGTGCGTCATTCGCCAGATCCAGAAGACTTTTTTTTTTTTTTTACCACATTTCACATTACCCTCAAGTCACCAAATCTCTTACAAATGAGGTAAATCAAATAGTCACATGAAGATCACAGGTTTTCCTTATGTATATTGTGGTTAGGGCCCACATTATACACATTATAGGGAAATCATTTCATACTGATCAGTTCTGCTAGGGTTATATGTTAATCTTTATAAAATGATTTCAAATATACTTGCTTTATTATAGCATTTTTAAACATTATTTAGTGTCACACAACCATTTGCACCATTGCATTAAGACATTGAAAGGAAAAGAACAGAAACTTTTCCTTTCTAGTTTCTCTATTTTTTTCCCATTTCCTCTATTATTAATCATCTGGTCCTCTAGAGTCCCTATAATAATATGTGAAATACATGGATACTGTCTGTCTTGCTGTCATTTCAAGTTTTACACGAAGACCATCTTTGTGTCTTTGCCAATAAACAAATTTGCTGCCTTCTCACTTACAGCAAGTCTTAGAGCAAGTCACTGGAATATCACTTTTTATATTTTATTAAGCTAGTATCTTTGCATTTATTGAAGGAAAAAGAGGCTGGCTACCCTGAATATCTATTTGAGAATATCTATTCTTTTCCCTTCCTGCTGGTTGGGAGTGTTCATATAACCCTGCTCAAATGAGTAACCTATGCCTGTATTGCTCACTTACTCATCAATTCAAGCCAGCAAGCAGATGATAAACCCATTATATTTCTCCATTTTCATTCCCCACATAAACAGCGATGATTAGTCCAGATATTCACAATTATTCAACTTCATAGATAACATCGGAAAGAGTTACAGAACTGATCAGTGTGAAATGATTTCCAAGCCCTGACCTCAATATTCATGAGAAAAAGCTGTGATCTCTATTTAATTTACCACATTCACAAAAGGTTTGGAAACTTGTGGGTAATGTGAAATGTGGTGAAAAGATAACAAGCTTCTGGAGCTGGAGAATGAGATTCCTGAGTCTGAGTATATAAGAATTTGGGAAACCAAAATCCTAACACAGTTGTACTTATTTATTTTAATCTTTGTTTCATTTGAGTTTTTAAAAATTACCAGCACTGAGAACACTGGAGATGCCAGTGAGTGATTTTCTTATATTTTGATTAGGACACAAAGCCCTGCTAATATTTCTGACTCCATTATCAACCCTCAGCTTGACCAAAAGAAATCTCTTCTATTCACCAGCTTGTGTCATTGATTCAATAATGCCTCTTTTCTAAGGTTAGAATTTTAAAGGTCAGGAAAGTTGACAATTCTTTAAATACAGTTATTTTTTTTTTAATTCTAAGATTCAATATTTATATGCCTTAAAGTCAAATATATACACATATATGGAAATACAGATATAGATACAAGGATATATATATTGCATTCTGTCTACCTCTAAGGCATGTTGAGAAATAGTGCTGAGTAACTCTGATAAGCTCTGCATTGCAGGACCTGTGTGAATCACTACTTATTACTGTATGTAATAGTTACACAGCAAGCCTATTTTTTACTA
The DNA here is from genome assembly GCA_003697995.1 of Taxidea taxus jeffersonii. Taxonomy (NCBI): domain Eukaryota; kingdom Metazoa; phylum Chordata; class Mammalia; order Carnivora; family Mustelidae; genus Taxidea; species Taxidea taxus. The sequence goes on from RCUC01026137.1 coordinate 23,300, forward strand.
GAAACAGGCCTCTTTTAGGAAGTATGTACTTAAGCCAAAATCCAAATGCCTGTGAAAGATTTATAAAATGGAGTATGTGTTAGAGCTTGGTCTCTAAGACCAGATAGTGTCATTTTGAATCCCACTTCTGCCACATACTCATTGTTTGCTCTTGGTAACAGGTACTAAACCATTCGGTGCTTCAGTTTTCCATCTGTAAAATGAGGATAATAACAGTACTTACCTCATAGGGCTTGTGTCAGGATTAAATAATTTAGCATTTAATGAGTTACGATGTGAACGTGTTCAGAAGAATGCCAACTTTTGTATCAACATGGATGGGACTGGAGGAGATTATGCTGAGTGAAGTAAGTCAAGCAGAGAAAGTTAATTATCATATGGTTTCACTTACTCGTGGAGCATAAGGAATAATGCGGAGGACACTGGGAGTTGGAGAGGAGAAGTGAGTTGGGGGAAATTGGAGGGGGAGAAAAACCATGAGAGACTGTGGACTCTGAGAAACAAACTGAGTGTGGGGTTGGATGAGTCCGGTGGTGGGTATTAAGGAGGGCACATATTGCATGGAGCACTGGGTGTGGTACATAAACAATGGATTTGGGAACACTGAAAAAAATTAAATTAAATTAAAAAAAAA
>RCUC01026151.1:0-12267 GCA_003697995.1 Taxidea taxus jeffersonii
CACAGTCAGTCCATTGGCGGCTTAACTGAGGTTGGATGGTCTAAGCTAAGCTCCCTAGCCTGTGTGGGGCCTCACCTGCGATAAATGGGACAGCTGGCCTCCCTGCTCCAAGTGGTCTTTCCTCTCAGTTGACTAGACTGGGCTGCTTCCCATGGTAGTCTCCAGGAAGTCTTCTAAAGAAGGGAGAGCTGAAGTTACAAGGCATCTCAAAGCCTAGCCTCCAAAAGCCCACAAAACCACTCTGCAATATTCTATTGGTGAAAGCGGGCTATAGGAACAGCCCAAATTCAAGGGGTACAAAAATATTTAATCTTGGGATGGGAAGAAGAGCTAAGTCATATTGCGAAGGGTTACACATAAACGAGAAATGTAGCAGTTGTTAAGGCCATCTTGGAAATAAATATGTCACTGCCTCCTTTGAAGAGTAGAGAACATGATGTCATACAAATTATTCTCAGGCCCTTTCCTAAACCAACCATAGAGAGGGCAATTAAATAATCCTGGTTGGGTAAGCACAATAAAGGTAGACTCCCTGGAATTGAGGACCCATCCTTCTCTGGAGCAAAAGGATTCTTGTTGCAAAGACGTATGTGCGTGGATTTGGATAGAAAAATAAACATTATCTCCCAGACTTTTCTAGAGATCTGTGATTTCATTTTTAAAAGATAACCTTTAAAAGATAATGATTTCATTTAAAGATAACCTTTAAAAGATGAAAAGATATGATTTCACATTTGAAAGATAACCTTGAAATATGATTTCATTTTTAAGAAAGGATTATTCCTCTTGCTTGGAGGGAAGCAAGACTGAAGGGAGGTAGACCAGTTGCAGGATTTGTCAACCTTAGCACTATTGACAAGTTGGGCCAGATAATTCCTTGCTGGGGTAGAGGACTTTGCATTTTGAAATATCGCTGGCATCTTCCCACTGGGTGCCAGAAGCTTAACTCCAGCTGTAACAACCAACATGTCTGCAGACACTGCCAATTATCACCTGGGGGACGAAATTACTTCTGGTTGAGAGCCACTGGGTTTGGAGCATAATGCAATGATTTATATGACGATTGTATTGACCTGAACCAAGGTAGAAGCAGTAAGGATGGAGTCAGGAAGGAATGAGATCTTCTATTTGGCAAATGATGGGGAATGAGTGGGAGGGGGAACTATAGATGGGTGACAGCTAGGTTCTGGTCTGGACACTCTGTGGTTTGGGCACATACAAGGAGAAACAGCCTTGGAGAAAATGAGACAATTAGCTCAGTTTGGGACACATTCAGTTTGAGGCGTTTGAGGAACATAAATAAAGATATCCAAGAGGCCTTAGAGTAAGGTCTCAATTGGTGATACCTGAGCCTGGCCCAATCTCATATTTCTGTTCTTTGTCTCTCTACTCAAAAAAACAGAACGAAATAGGCCAACATTTAAGAATTTGGAGACTTCATATAAAATTTGAAATTTTAACTTTGATTAAAATATCAGAAGATCAGAACATATTGGACCCAAGTTCTCAGAGGACAAAAATCTGCTGAGCTGGGTTCGCCTCCATTTGTTCCAATCTCCCCAAGGCCTTCTTGACTCCATTCCATTGGTTGCCTGCTTACCCCATCAGAATTTGAGTGTATAATCCTTGCTTTGGTTGGACTTTCTGCTCTTTGACGTGGACACAGGCATGAGAATGATTCCAAGAATCTCCACATTATATCCTCTGTGTCACCCTGTGACCCATCCATTTCAGTCAGACCTTGTAGATCTTTCTAAATACATCATTCATTTCTCTCTTTCTGATTCCAACAATAATACATGTTTCTTGTGGGAAAGAGAAAATACAACACATATAGTATTCCAAATCTTATAGTCCTCTTCGGTTTTGTTGCTGGATTTCCATATGTCCCTGGAAGTAGTGATTAGGACTCCCTTGTCTCCTCCAGGAGGAAGCCCCCTCTCTGTCTCAGCTGAGATAAAGCAGAGTTATTTTTCCAAAATGTCAATGAAAGAAAATTAAACAAGCTTGTATTTACCTCTCTGCTTTTGTGCATTTTAAGCCCGTCGTTCTGAGGGTTGCTAAGGAAATTCTTTTTTTGAAACACTCAAGAATTCAGGCAATTAGGTGTTTTTCCAACATCAAACAATTCCATAGAATTTATTACCCCTCATGTCTCTCAGTGTTTCAAGGAAACATTTTCTGTTCATGTTAATTTGTAATCTCAAATGCTTTTAAAAATGAGCCTTAAGTGTACTATTTGTAAGTAGGTGACAGAGTTCTTTTAAAACTGCTTGAATAATAGAAAAAAATGACATGCCTCTTAGAGAACAAAATGGGCCATGATAATGTGAGGGAGAACATGTAAGAAGGGATGTAATGGTTAGAATTAAAACGACGTCTGACAATTACTTTCAATTTGAACCGAGGTGAAGAAAATCAGAATTACAATACTCTTGTGATTAAACTTTGATGAGATGAAAATGTCATCATTGTTTGATGAGAATTTTTTATTAGAGTTCAAAGAATATGAATGATTTAAGCACAATGTACCAACACCACAGGGCTGAATAATCTGTATCAGTTTTTCTCAACTCTTTCTTCCTGCGGGTCACCAGAGAAATCTCAGCCACTCTCATTCTTCAGTGCTGCTGTGACTGTTTCATGAGATCGGCTTTTGAAACAACCAGATAAAGCTTACATCCTTTGTGATAAGTCCTGACGTCGAAATCCTGGAGTAGCTTAATATGGCGAATCATTTTCAGGAGCCATGTGCTGTGATTTAGGCTCAAAAGTGTTCTTTTTCAAAGACATACATTTTAGAAGTTAGATTTCTTGAGAGAAATGGGGAGATCCTGCTTTCATCCTGTTTTCCTTGCTGAACATCAAGATGCACTTTTTTTTTTGTCCCCACGGGAGAAGGCTGTTTCTCTTTGGCCTGTCATTTGACAATTAAAATTGGGATGGGGTCTCGTATCTGTGGGAGACAGACCATAGTCTGGATCTCTTTGGGGGCTCTGATTCTATATAGAAGAATGCACTGACTTAGCATGGGGACTTTTCTGTGCATATGGGCAACTGCTGTGCTAGCAACTTCTGTGCTGGGAGAGGGCAGGAGTGCTAGGACACCCTCTCCCCCCCTTTTGCTATGACTGGGGGATTCCTGCCCTCCCTCCCTCCCTCTTCCGTGTCTTTCCTCTTTCCCCTAAATTGAATCAAATGGTTTCTCATAGTCATTGCGTATACATCTCTATATTTTCAAAGATTGCTGTCTTCTGAGAGTCTGAGTCAAAGGACTGAGGGGCTTCATCTACAGCCCTAGAGTTTGCAAACACGGAGGTACCAGGGGTGTGTTCAGTTCTGTTCTCAATGTGAAAATTGTTCTCCTCTTCCTGTTGCAGGAAAGGGCAAGTATTAACAAGGGTTCTTCCATTCAATTACTTCCCAAAGCTATTGCCATTGCAACAATGTTATAACTTAGCCCACTGAGAAATAACCTTCATTTTATCTTACTTAAAAAAATACAGTCTGTGGGGCTCCTGAGTGGTTCAGTCAGTGTCTGACTTGAGTGTCTGACGTTTGATTTTGGCTGGGATCTTGATCTCAGGGTCTAGAGATCAAGGCCTGCTCGGGGCTCCACACTGGGGGTGGCTCCTGCTCAGGCTTCTTTCTCTCCCTCTCCCTCCATCCCCCTCTACCTCCTGCTGCCCGATTTAAAAAAAAAAAAAAAAGAAAAAGAAAACACAACTGTAAACTTTGTAGTCTGATCTAGGGTAAGCTCAGATGATTTCCAAACACCATGTTACTGGTTCCCTTATTACAATTTTTTTTTTTTCTTAAGAGGCCAGGAAATTCAAGCTAAAAAGTGGAAGGTATACTGTGGAAGAGGTATCCGTCATACCCCTGTTCCGTGAAGAAAGAGTTTTCTTGGCCATTTGAAGTCCTTTTCAGAAACAGTAAGTTTAGCTGATTTATCCTTTTGGCATTTGTACTTGGATATTTAAATAATTGCCTCAAAGGTGGTCAAAATGATAATGAGAGGTGAAGTCGGGAACAACTGAGAAGTTTAAACACACTGCAATCTCAACTGGATACGAAAAGTCAAAGGCTTGGAAAAAGCAGATATGAATATTGGAATAGTTGGAAGCCTACGGTACCACAGGTAAGACACAGTGCAGAGCAGAGGCTCAGAGTCGTCCAGGTAGACTGCCTGGGGTCCGATCCCATGGTTACCGCTTAATATCTGTTTGAGGTTGAACAAGCTACTTATGTTCCTTAGGCTTCTGTTTCCTCACTGGTAAAATGGGGATAACAGCAATACCAGCCTCATAATGTTTCCATGAGGAATGAATAGACAAGCGTGAAGGGCATGTCTGGTGCACAGCAAGTGTTCAATTACTGAAACCTATTATTGTTATTATTATTATTGTAATGTGGAAGACCTTATCAGTGACTTCACAACTAATCCCTGGTTCTCTTTTCTGGATCAAATGAAAAAAATCTCAAATAGTGATCTTTATAATATTTTCAAAAGGAAAAATATTAATGAAAAATGTCTGAAATTATCCAAAGTTTCCCACTGGAGAAGCTAATGCTACATTCCTCCCCCCCCCCAGATTTTAATTTATTTTATAATTATTTTTTAAAGGTTTTATTTATTTATTTGATAGACAGAGTTCACAAGGAGGCAGAGAGGCCGGCAGAGAGAAAGAAAGGAGGAAGCAGGCTCCCTGCTAAGCAGAGAGCCCGATGCAGGCCTTGATCCCAGGACCCTGGGACCACGACCTGAGCCGAAAGCGGAGGTTTTAACCTACTGAGACACTCAGACACCCCCCGCCCCAAGCATTTTTCTTTTAAAGGTTTTCCAAGATTTTATTTTTAAGTAATCTCTACACCCAATGTGGGTTCAAACTCACAAACCAAAGTGAAGAGTCATGTGATCCACTGACTAAGACAACCAGATGCCCCAGCACTATTTTTTAAAGTCTGTGATAGTCCAGGTCTGTAGTACGTAATATATTGCCCTTTGTCAGTATTGTACATAAGGATTTCCTCTAGCATGGACAGTATATGTTTCTTGCCATGTAAGGAAACATGGCTAATGGGAAATTAAACTAATATATGAATAGAAGAAATGGGAGAACTCTGTGTGATTTAGGGGAATAATTTAGGGAAATGGGATTAATTGGGGTGTGAGATCCAGTTTTCTCTCTACTTTTTTTTTTTTTTAAAGAGAGAGGGAGGGGCGCCTGGGTGGCTCAGTGGGTTAAAGCCTCTGCCTTTGGCTCAGGTCATGATCCCAGGGTCCTGGGATGGAGCCCCGAATCGGGCTCTCTGCTCAGCGGGGAGCCTGCTTCCTCCTCTCTGCTTGCCTCTCTGCCTACTTGTGATCTGTCAAATAAATAAATAAATAAAAATCTTTAAAAAAATAAAATAATAAAATAAAAAATAAAATAAAAAAGAGAGAGGGATAGCATGACCAGGGAAGGGCAGAGGGAGAAGGAAAGGGAGAATCTCAAGCAGGCTCCACAGTCAGTCAGAGCCCAGTGTGGGGTCGATCCCACAACCCTGAAATCATGACCTGAGGCGAATTCAAGTGTTGGATGCTTAACTGACTGAGCCACCCAGGGGTCCCTAGTTTTTGCTTTACTCTTTGCTATACCGAGTAATTTGCTTAATCTCATTGACTCTTGGTTTTCCCATCTTCGGAAATGAAAATTATAGTAATACCCCATTTAATGAAGAGTAAATGATTGAATGTAATATTTATAAATTATAAAGCCCCAATTATTCCAATCCATGCATTTCTCCTGGACCTTCCTGACCCATGGCCAATGCATTCATAAGGGAAGAAAGAATCCAGGCCACGATTTCCATCTGTTCACAGATTAACTGCAAATCTCCCCGATTGGAGTGTTTCTTGTATCCCCTCCTCCATCCACTGCTCCATCCATCCATCCACCCATCCATTCACCATACTTTCACTGAGCACTAGCCATGGGCTCTCATTATGCTCTCCATGAAGCTTGGAAAAATCAGTGCCATGGTTTCTCAGAGGTTTCTGACTATGTGCGAGGAAAACTCAACTCAGCTTTCCAGAGTTCACAATGTCTCCTTAAACCTGAGGAGTGAAGATGTAGAAAAAAGAAGAAAAAAACCTAAGAATTATTCAGGTGACATATGTTTTGGACATTTTCCAAACAGGATAATTATCTAAAATCAGTCTGACATTTATATCTCTAGCTTCCCATGCTTGTTAAAATACTTTTCTTGCTGAAATACTCATTGAGCTAAATTTTATCTAACATCTGGCCATTGTATAAATATAGCAATGAAAACATGTCTTGTTGCCTACACATTAGGTATAAATTTTAGAAATCCAATTAGTGTTTTATTCTTTCTGTGCATTTTTTTTCTTTGATTTTTCTTTAGTGCTAGAGCTACTTTCAGGCTTCTAACTGGAACTATAAGAATTCAAATATTTGGGGCGCCTGGGTGGCTCAGTGGGTTAAAGCCGCTGCCTTCGGCTCCGGTCATGATCCCAGGGTCATGGGATCAAGCCCCGCATCAGGCTCTCTGCTCTGCGGACAGCCTGCTTCCTCCTCTCTCTCTCTGCCTCTCTGCCTACTTGGATCTCTGTCTATCAAATAAATAAATAAAAAAGCTTTAAAAAGGGGCACCTGGGTGGCTCAGTGGGTTAAAGCCTCTGCCTTCGGCTCAGGTCATGATCTCAGGGTCCTGGGATCGAGCCCCGTATTGGGCTCTCTGCACAGCGGGGAGCCTCCTTCCCCGCCCCCCTCCCTGCCTTTCTGCCTACTTGTGATCTCTGTCTGTCAAATAAATAAATAAAAATCTTTATTAAAAAAAAGCTTTAAAAAATAAAAATAAAAAAAAGTCTGTAAAGCTTTTAAAAAAAAAAAAAGAATTCAAATATTTAACCCACATCTACACAACAGCAAAAGCAACTAGATTGAGGTATGGTGCTTCGTAGTATTTCTTAATGATTGTGAAATATTCCTTAAGTTCTTTATTCATTCATGCAATGAACATATATTGAGCAAAGTGTCAAGCCCGGTGCTCAGTGCTGAGGGTAGGGGATACGGAATAAATAAAATACCATCTTAGCCCTTAAGAAGCTTAGAAGCCAGTAGGGGAGACAGATACCTACACAAGCTCCTTCACTACGATGTGAAATATGGCTCTTGCCATATTGCCTAATACTAACAAATGCTGTAAGAGAGGTACGTACCCACCCGGCTCCAAAGGCATCATCTGCTACTCATCTGATGGGTGGCACACTACATAATTGATTGTCCTCGATTCTTCTCTAAGGGTCTATAGCCTCTCAAAATTGAGGAGCCCCTCAAACTAAGAACCCAAGGGAGTGTCCCAGTATTCCCTGTGCCTACATTATCCACCTGGGTAGGCAGAATCTGCCAGATGCCCTAAGGATGGATCCTCTAGTTAGCAATACCAGCCTCATCTGAGTCACAGTTGTTAATGTCTTCACTTTTAGACTCCCTGTAATGACAGCTGATCTTCAATGACCTATTCTGCATAGAAGTGAACATTTAGAAGTAAGCCCACGAAAGCACAATTTTTGCTGCATACATCAGGGCCTACCATTGTGTATCCTCTGCAGCCTTTCCAAGAATGCATTCCATTATGTAGATTCCACCAGTCTTTCATCTGGTGTTGATTATACTCAAATATCTAAACCTTTGGGTCATTCTCAAGGATGCTCTTACACGTTTTAACTTGGAAAAACTGGGAATGAATTTTCAAACATTGTCAGATGCAATGCTTACTTTTTGAACATTAAACGTTTATTTGCACAAACTTAGTCGTATGAGAGACAATGTAATTCATGAAAGCAACCACAATGCTAATACTTAATAGATTATTCCAAATACTAGATGTTACAGTTTAAATCTCAACATTAGCTCTGATGTTGGAATAACATTTCAGTTAATAAATAATTGTGACTATAACCATATGTTCAGTTTATTCTCACCAGTTTATCAGGAATTACAATTGTGATTTGGGTCATAAAAGTGATAAACAATTATATTTTCATAAACTGCATGTTTATTTAATGAATCCCGAAGAGAATCTAAAAAGATATTCCAATGGGTTATAGAAATTAGGTGTAATTTTCAGCTCTTGGATTTTAACACGTGTGGGTAACACTGTAACTGCTTTCCTAGGGTATGGTCGTCTGCAAAAGTGAGTGGCCACTGTTTTTGAGCCTCAAATTAAATGTCTTCTATGTATTTCAGAGAACTATGAACTTCAGAAGTTACTGCTATTTTGGGGGTGATCTATAAAGTATTACAGTACCAATGCAAGCACACAAAATTTGTGGTAAAGAAAGTGAGTTTTGTATACTTTCAAGATAGTAGTCACATCTTCCTAATGATTTTGATGCCATACACATATTAGGAAGGAATTACTTTCAGGCATAAGATATTCTGAATTTGCCTGATCTATAGTGCTTATAATGAGAAGTTATGTTGCCCTTATATCGTCTGCTAAGGCTGTCTCTTGAGCTCCTACTGTCATCTAGTTGTCACAAAGGCAATTTTTCTGTCAAATGTTTATAACACAAGGGGGTAGTATCAACACGAAGCAACAAAGGGCCTCGCCGGGATTAATGAGAGTGCTTGAATTTGTTAATTTGTTACTCTATTTTGGAATTTTCTTATGTTACTGAATTTGAACCAGTAGGTAAGTTGCCCGGTTTCACGGCCTAAGAGGATATTCTGTCCTATTAGGAATCAGACTCTAACAATTAATCAGATAGTTTAATGCCACATCTATGTTATTCAAATATTTCTAATCCTTTCATAACCTTTCCCAGACTGCGTGGCAGCTAGGACCTATCAACGGTATTAGGAGAAGAGTCAGAAAGGGGAAGAATGTATGAAAAGCATCAAATGGTAGAAACAAGGTGTAGGAATCTTACATTTAGGCAACAATTCAAGTACCAGATAATATTTCCTTTTGTTGTAAAAGTTTAGGACTCTTGGGGGGAAAAAAAAGGCAACTTCAACAACGAAAGAATACATTCAAATGTTGGGCCCCAAATATTTAAGAAAGCCCCTCAAACTTAAAAATGTCTCTCACCCTTTATACTTCTTTTGACAAACTATATACATTTTCACTGTAGGGACCATTTTACAGTTTGGGGGTGCCTGTTGTATTTTTCCATAGGGAAGAGATGCTCTGCATTGCTTCCTGGCTGGGTATAATTCATTTATGTCCTTCCAGTTTTTTCTCTCTGATCTCTTTTCTGTCTATCTGTCAGCGGCTCTCTCCCGGGAGCGGCGCGATGCACTTCATTAATAAGAAGGGATTAAAGGAAAAAGCCCTCATCTCCTAATACACTTGGATAATTTGGTGCCATCCACAAGGCAATAGACCCCTGCTGCATAGATGTCATTAGAAAGGTACAATTTCATTACTTTTTACTGGCAGAGCCTTGAGTGAAATACAAAATATGTTGTCTCATATGCAGGGGGATAAAAGTACCAAAGCTTTCATCCACTCTACGCCTCTAAAATACTAGAACGCAAAAATATATTGTATGGTTTTTACATTTATATTGCCTTCCCTTAGTTGTCCTTGAAATCAAGCTTTTATTAAATACTGAGCAAGATCACGATTAGAAGAAAATTATTTACATTCTTAACTCCTAAATGAAAGTCATATATTTTTATTAACTAACACAAACCTACTAAGTGCCAGCACTCTTCTGGTGGCTGGAAAGCAATTTACAAAAACATCATTCATGCGTTTTTGTTTTTTTTTTAAGCACTAACTTATTAAATACTCTAACTGGAAGTGAGTATAAAAGTGAGTGCATAAGAAGTAAACCATATGGCTGAGTAAAATGGATTGAAAGCCAGCCAATTGTAAGCATATTCGAGAAATCTTTTTAACTTATGCTTGTTAATTTAACTGCTGAGCTGACATATTTGACCTGGCTGATAGCATTATCTTTGGAGCTTACATCACCCCCCCACACCGATTTTCAGCCTTTAGTGGTATGCTGTGCAAACATTTGAAAAGACAGGCATAAACCGTCATGAGACTCTCACCCTGTTTCCTATAGATGCCGCCCCAAACAGGAAATGATCGGTGGGTCTCCCTGGTGGAGGCTCTGGCTGGCCACACATCTGAGCAAGGGGCCTGGGGTTTAGGAATTTGCCATGAAAACCACCAGTGGTGCTCCCAGGTGTTGCCCTGGTGTGGTGACTCCCTGGGGACCTCAAGCATCACTTTCTTAGCACCGAAGAGAATCAGGTTGAACAGTGGTCCATTATCTCACTGCCATAGACATGCTCCTGCCACTAACACTAAAAAGTGGCACATGGTTGGAGCCGTGCATGGGAGAAGAAAGCCCTTGATTGTCAGCTTATTTCCAAGCCATTCTTTGTAGGGCTGGGTTTTTGCTTCCCTACTAGCTGTTTGTTCAGTTAAACTGTCATTTGCAGTACTTTGTCTAAGACCTGGGTAATTAGACCTTTGTCTAAAAGCCTGGGTAGTTGGGATGATAGAGACTGGGGTTTCCAGAGACCATTCTACTAACTAGGCACAGCCGTTCAGGAAGCATAACGGGTCTCCACAAATACATGAGTTAGTAATGAAAATACTTAAAAACAGTGTTGGGTTTCTAGGTACAGTATCTCTAAAAATGAAAGATCGGTTATCTAGTCAGCTCTGCATATGGAGTGTTCTGATGTCCTCACCCTTTCACTCTGCAACCACGGCCTTCCTTGTTTCTCCTGCATTTTTGTTCATTAAAATACCATCACAAGCCATACCAAAGACTATCAACAAACCTATGAGAAGTGAGAGAGCACAGAAATGGGGCTGGGCAGAGCCCCACCTAACACCTTCCAGAGTGAGCAGATCTTAATAACAAAAAGTTAGGATTCAGCTAGTTATATTCTTGTTATCAAAAAGAAATCTCAACTAATGTTTAAATATAGACAACCAAAGTCATAAACAAACCCCCCGGTTCTGCCAATAAATTAAAAAAAATAAGCAACATGGTTAAGTGGTTAAACGCTTCGATTGTTAACCTCATGTGGTGTATTTGAGGACGGGCACTGAAAACAGATCAACTATTTGATTCCAGAATATAGATTCCTTTTTCCTTATGATTTTTTTTTATAATGGTAATTTTTCCTCCACTCCAGTAAGATCTTATGAATCTGTTTGTCCTGTTTGCCTGAATAGCTGTTTCTTATGATTTGGATGTTTTATTAGGTGGAAACAATAAATATACAGGGTTTCTGAACATTCTTCATATTTCTGGGCTTGTGGTCTGCCTTACCTTGGGCACTGAGGAAGAGGAAGGAATATTATGAATTGGAGTTCAGGTTGAAAGTTGGGTATTTGACATATATAAAATGGAAACAATTCATTAGTAATGACCCTTGTTAATGTTGTCTTGCCGAGGTAGTTTATAGTAAGGGACTGCCCATAAAAGAGCACGTTATATTTCCTTTCTTGAATGTGCATGACTCTGTGACATACTGTCCCTTGCCATTGAAAAACTTGACTTAATGGAGTAAATACTCAAACAAGGATCAGCAATCCCAGGGTCATGGTAGAGGGGGAATAAACTGATAGGTATGTCTCTAAATTCTACCAGGCAAGACTTAACCAAATCTTGATCGACATTTTAAAGTGATTCTTAATGAACGGCAGCAGGATGAGCTAGATTCATATCTGCTTTAGGGACACTTTAAGAAGACTTCCTTTTTAGATTTGGAATTCACAATAGGTTTCTTCCATTCCTCCTTGGTGGAACAAAGAAATATTTCTTATCTATCCTCAATAATAAGACATGAAAAAACAACCCTGCGCATGACTAATTTATAACAAATCTGTTTCCTTAATGGGTGGAAGGAAATCTGAGGACAGTTCTGAAGGTTCCTGTCTGCTTTCAGTGCCATCTTCTAGTCATACTGAAGACAACACCTCGCCCGACGGGTCTTTCCCCTTCTTCTCCTCGCCCCGGTCAATGTCAATGACGTGCACCACTCCGGGTTTTAGGATCAAGTCGTCAGTCTCTACCTGACTCCTGTTGTCCTCCACCTCCATGTAGCTCCCCTTCGTTTGCTGGGCAGCTTTGCTGAAGGCTTCTTTCAAACGACGTTTGAGTTCAACATCTGGACAGAAGACGTACTCATAAAGGCCACCAGCGAGGACAGCTCCTATTATCGGTCCCACCCAATATATCTGGGAGAAAAGATGGAAGAGTTATGGAGTGAAAGT
>RCUC01026185.1:0-11037 GCA_003697995.1 Taxidea taxus jeffersonii
GCATTTCCTGTTTAATTCTATCCTGCACAGGGCCAGTTCACTGTGATACCCTTGGTCTCAGAAATAATTTTCTTAGAAGTTGTATGTAATCGCTCTGTTTATGTATGTATATAATCCCAACCAGTGGGAGCTGGGGAGGGAGGCTCCCTGCCCACTTGGGGCCTTCAGCACAACACACTCTCCAACACAAGTCTTCTCAGGGCTATCTGAGGCTGAGTGAGTTCTGCAAAACACACTGCTTGCTCTGCTTTGGGTTTTCTTTCTGCCATTTATCCCATATTCTAGGGAACAGTTTTGACTCGTTGTTGCAGGTCAAATGTGTTTAAGTGGTCATTTTGGACTTGCCTCAGAGAGGTAAAGGAAGAATATTATGCTGGATGTCAAAACGCCAGTTTCCAGGAAGCAAGGGCTGCTTTCATGGAAATGGTGCAGGAGGCTGGAGGTGAAGTTCAGGGAGCCATAGGGGATGGGTGCAAGTGCTTTCAATTGCAAGGAGCATCATAAACAGCACTGCACAGCTGGGAGAGGGCTGAGGGCCCCTGAAGGAAGGCCCAGGTAGAAGCCAGAATCAAGCTTATGAAGCCCTGAAGAGCAAGCTTTCCCAACTCCTACACACTTTCTGTGTCATGCCTACCTGATAGTATGTGTGTGTGTCGGGGGGTGGGGGTCGGGGGAGGACAGGACTGGCTGAGCCAGGAGTGGTGGGCACGGGCAGCTGGGCACGCGGGACAACCCCGCTCCCAGGTCATCAAAGCTCAGGCCTCCTCCTACACTTGGAATGAGGCTACAGGTCCTGTTCGCCAGGGCAAGCCAGCTGAATGTCTGCACCAGCCCCCAAACACCAGCAAGACAGAGACAAGAGTCTTTTGCAGAACTGCTCTGGGGTGGGGGTGGGGTAGCTGGGGACAGGGACGGATACTTGAATAGGGCCCGGAGGGAGGGGTTCCCAGGGCCTGAGTCAGGACAGGCCAGGTGCCCCTTAACTGCCAGGCTTTTGTTCTGCTGAGAGGGGCCTGCGGATTGGAGGCCAGAAATGAAGTCTCTGAGCGGAGGGGAGAGGCTGAAGCTGCCCCCAAGGGCCCTTCTTCCTGCTGGGCCCTTCCTTTATTTATTCAGAGCACTCAGCCATTCCTCTGAGTAAATACTGAACAAATAGTTTAAAGATCACCGTTTAAACAGCGTGGGTCTCCACGCAGACCCGGCACTGCGGCCGCACTCACCGCAGTGCACAGGACTGTGGGCGGGGACTGTAGAGTTGGCAGCGGGCACTTCCGGCGGCGCCATCTTGCGAGGGGGCGGTGCTCTGACCTACCGGAAGAACCTGGGCTCTGACCGGAAGTCACGTGCCCAGCGCCCCGGGCTTCCCTTTGGGCTAAGTTAGGAGGAGCTATGATGTGTGGGTGTGGAGCTTTCCAAGGGGAGCAGGAGTCAGGGGGAGATGGAACTTTTTAGACCCAGAGAAGGGGAGCTGTGGTGTGTTGGCTGTGGTGCTGTCTGAGGGTGTCCCTGTAAGACGAGAACTGTGCGGCCAGGCAGAGGCAGTGCCTCGAGGGTGGGCTGCCGCTACCACATTGAAATTCTCTCTGACAACCCCAGGAGTCCAGAGGTGGTTCTCTCCAGGGAAGCAGGAGTGGCTCCCCCAGAGGCCCTGGTTTCAGAGCGACACCCTAGACACCGAGTCTGTTTACGAGCCCCCCTGCCACGCCGCCAGGGGGAGAGCCTCGGGGCCCTGCCTGACCCCAGGGCTCAGCGGAGACGTCCCTCCTGGGCTGGAGCCGGGTGTGAACACCCGGGGCCCAGTCGTGGTGTCGGCCTCCGGATCCTCACATGCGGTGGCCCAGCTCCCGCTCGGCTCGCTGGGGTCCCCTGAGCACGGAGCTGCTCCGGGCACTCTCCCACCAGCCTGACTGGAAAAACCGGAAAAGCAGGGGTAGCCGCCCGCAGAGGCAGCGTGGGTATTTTCTTTCCTTTTGGCCAGTTCCAGTTTAACTAGAAACTGGAATAATAATTATAATGATCCATGTTTACGGGTTTTAACTAATTGATCCCTTGGAGTCCTCTTCTGGGGGGAAAGCATTCTACCCACCTCATACATCAGGGAAACAGGAGGCCATATGGTCGCGCTGGGCTGGGTGGTCGCTGGTGTCAGCGGAGAGTGGAGACGTCGGTGTCAACAGTTCTTGACTTCTTGGCTTGTGTCCAGATTGCTGGGTCTTGCAGCCCCTGGAAAGGGGAACACGTGAGAAACTGACGTGGACCAGACCATAAACGACCGGGAGCAGTTGGCTCTACTTAGGGCCCTGCCTGTGCCTGTTTCTCTTGGAAAGACAGGCTTGGAGAGGAGGAAAACCCGTTTCTTCGGGAGTGTTTTGCCCTTCTTTAATTACCAGTTAAAACAAAAACATTCTGTAGAGAAAACTCCACTTGAAAGAAAACTCCAAGTTGCTGTGAAGGTTTCATCTTCCCCTTTTGAATTCCAGGGTCTGCAGCCATATAATCCAATGTTGGCCTGAAAAAATATTTGTCTACAGAAACACCCACATGAGGTGAGGGGGACATCAGTGCCAGGGCATGGAGGTGGAGCCTGTATGGTAGCTCCCAGCCAAGTCCCTAAAAATCAGGCTCTGACCTATTTATTATGAACCCTCTTAACCCTTTGTAACAAATGTATCTAGATTTTTCTCCCGATTCTACCTTCCCCATCTGCCAGCAATAGCTTCCTCAACAAATTTGAGTGAGATGGTGAGTGTAGGTCTAGCTTGGAGGGCCATAAAGATCTTCAATGATCGTGACTATTTCAAGATTGGGGAGGTGGTAGAGACACAGAGCGGGCAGGTTGGGAATCCTCCAACCCCGACATGAAGACACACACAGAGGCATGCAAGTCAGCAAAGAAATGTAGGCTGGGTTCCCAGAGAAAATTGCTTGTGTGTTTTGTTTTTTTTTAATAAGGGAGCAGAAGGGTCAAGTGCAATTCTTTCAGTGTATAACAAGACAGATTCCCAGCCCTTTTTGGAAGAATACCCTTGCCATCTCAATAGATTCTCACTCTGAACCCATAATAGGCATTTACTTAGTCTTGACCCCATATTACCTGGTGGTGTGGTCCAATATTTCATATATGGGTGCCTTATTTCCCCAAACACTTGGAGACTTTTTGGTAGTAGGGACCAGAGTTTTCATAATCAATACTAATTAAAATGATTGATAAAAAAGTTTCCCCTGTGTGTTATCAGCCGAGGAACATAAACTAATTTCAGTTTCATTCCTATTGCTTGATTTCCTTTCATCGTTCCAAGTTTCCTGTTAAGGCCCAAACTTTGAGAGTCTTCCCCAATGCAAAGAGCACATCTGGGAGACATGTGTTTCATTTCTTTGCTTTTTCACAATGGTAATTTTTTCAGCTACCACAGGAAGCTCATGGATTCAGAAGTACAAGGAGCCCCACCAAGGCCTAAGATGATATCCATTGCTGCTATCAGCAGGTCTGAATGCCAACATCTGCTTAAAGAGTGATTGCCTCGAGAGGTTCATTTGGTTGGTCTGTTTGCAAGTGATAACCTCATATTGAAGTAATTTCTCCCCACTAAAGAGTCTAGAATAGGTTCAGTTGTAATCTATTTTATGTAGTTGTGTCTGCCTTAAGAAACCTGGAAAGGGTTATTAAGAATGTGTATCTAAGCAAATGCATAACTTTTCCAGCTCAACAGTCTGTGAACACCATTAGTAGCCATTGAAATGGTTCTCCAGGAAGTGTGGGCTGTTAATAACTCTGCGCCGATGTTCCTATGTGAGCTGAACAATGAGACAATGTATAACTTTGCAAGTAGCCCAAGTGCTCTGAATTGACCACCTGCTCAGAGAGATTGAGATGTGGTGCCGTCCTGTACCCAGAAAATGCTACCAAAGGAACAGTGGAAAATTATCAACTCTCCCTTGCTAATAGATTGATTTGTCACTCCTGTTGATAGACAAAAGAATGACAAACTGATAAGCTGTGTACCTTTACTGGCTCAGAGAATGGCTCCTCATCAGGCCACCAGAAGTACTAAGACAGCTCTTATGTGGCAAGGGAGAGAGAATCCTTCCATCAATAGCTATTAATTGACTTTCACTTTGTAGGAAAATATTATATTAAGTGCCTGGATATAGAAAGAAAAATATGTCCTTGGGATGTTTAGCTCCAGCTAGAGAGATAAGGCACAAGATTGAAAGGCTACTTAAAATATAAGGCAATGGAATACCTACCTTTGGGGAAATATTCAGTCATTACAATGAAGTGGATCTAGAAGTACTGAGAGCTAAGTGGGAAAAGGCCAGAAGCAGAGCAAGATACCATTTATATAAAAATGAAGGTAAAGCATCTATGTGTGTATGAACATAGGCTTATAGGCAAATGCATAAAGGAGATAGGACAAGGACACACAAAATTGAGACAGAAGTTCCTTCTGAGGAGGAAAGTGAGATTGGGGAAGGGCAGTGAAAGACACCGTTCATATTTCTACTCCACATACTTCTGTATTGAGTAAATTACTCAGAGCAAGAAAATGTTTAAGTATTTCTTATGTAAAAGAGGAAAAGAGTAAAAAATATAACAAAGCACATACATGATAAACAGCAAAGGGTGACCCCAAAGTTTAGTATGGTGGTCTTGCAAACTCTGCAACTGCCCCCCATCCCTTCTCCTTGTCTTCAGAGCCCGGCTTTGCTCAGGAATGGGTGCATATATCTCCAGAGACACCTGGAAAATACCAAAATAATGGAGATTCCATCCCTCTTCAGTGATTCCTTGAGCTTGATCATATGATATAACCAGGGCCAGTGAGAATCAAAGGGTTGCCTGGGGGCCACTGGTTAAGCTTCTTTCCTCTTGAAGAGAGGAGCAAAAAAGATAAAGCACTTCTTCCTTCTGCTAGGTACTACAGTGTCTGGATGTGAGTACTGGCAGGTGGCGACCACCTTGTTCCTTAGGGAGCTACCCCAGGGACCAAGCCAAACACTGAGGATGTTGGCAGAAAGATGGAGAAACCTGAGTCCTTGAAAAAACTATTGAGCCAATGAATCAACTGACGCAGAGCTGCCCTGCCTCAGGACTTCTGCTCCAGTGAGAGAACACATTCTTTTTGCTGAGGTGGGGTTATCTGTTACTTGCAGCCCAATGCAACCTGATGGACATATCAGTCAACAGGAGTCCTGTCTGAGGCCTCATCCTCCTTGGGCACATCTGAGAGGGCCTTTGGGTCCTCAGCAACATGCCTTCTGGGTACTAGAACATACTCCCAAATGGAGAAGGGGTCATGAACTCTTTGGGTTGGAGGAGACTGGAAACCCATCCTGAGACAGGGACCCACACCCCTGGCATGTCAGTGGGTGAGCAGGGCTGCAAGTGAGAGGTAGGATGGTATAAGACAAATAGCCCCACAATTGCCCCCTGGGGTGTTTGAGACAAGTTCCTAACAGGGGCATGACCTGCACTTGCAGGGCCCAAAACCATCACATCAAAGGCTATTTGGAGGGAATGTTTCCTTTTCTTGGAGCAGAAGGCCCTCCAGTGCTTCTGGGGGAGTGGGAAAGAAGGATATCAGCTGATTCCCAAGAGCAGGAGTGAGTGTGGGGTTGGGGCAGTGGCTTCCCTGAGTAGGACCTCAGGCTTGCAGAGCCCAGGCCTGGCAGCAGTGAAGTAAATCAGTCTGGAGGGAAATCACAGCAGTGGACACTGAGGAAGAGGTGGGAAAGGCTGGGAGTCTTTGTTGTTGGGATCCCCCCCAACATTTCCCTGGAAGTGATGATCATTTTGACTGGTTTGTAGAGGGGTCTACCTGAATCAAACTCCAGCCCCCAAACTGCTATTGACTTAAAATATTTTAAACTGGGATAATTGCTTGCAGTGTGTTAGAGCTAGCCCCGGAAGGGAGGGCAGGGAAATGAAGTCTTACTTATTGTGGTTGCCTGAGAGAGAAAGAGAGAGAGAGGGGAGGGGGTGGAGAGACAAAGAAAGAGAGGGATGATTTCTAGTCCTAAACCTGGTCCTAAACACCCACTGGGGGTGGGGAGGGTGGCTGGTTTCGACTTGGGCTCTGAACACCAGACCTTGCATGGAGGTATCTGTTTCTTTTCCTAGTCTCACCTCCAGTTTGAAATCAATCACCCTGCTCACTTCTTGGAGTGAAGTCAAGGAAGGCTTACTGTTAAATCATAAACTCTGAGGTTGGGGGGGTTGTAGAAGAAAATCCCAGCCCCTTGCTTTCAAATTGCTCTGTGGAACTCTAAAGTGACGTGACTGTGCCCCAGGGTCCCCACATACTCAACTCCAATCTCATTAAAACATTTTCCCACTCCCCACCCAGTAGGATGGCTATCACATATATATAATCATATATATAATGTATATATATAATAGAAAAATTAAAAAAACAAGTGTTGGTGAGGATGTAGAGAAAGTAGAACCCTTGGGCATTGCTGGGGGGAATGGAAAATCGTACAGCGTCTTTGGAAAACGGTATGGAGATTCCTCAAAAAATTAAACATAGAATTACTATCATATAATCTAACAATTCCACTCCTAGATATATATCCCCAAAACTGAAGGCAAGGATTCAGGCAGATATTCATATTCCCATGTTCACAGCAGCAGTATCTGCAATAGCCAAAAGGTAGAAACAACTCAAATATCCATTGATGAATGAACGGATAAACAAATGTGGATACACACACGATAGATTATTATTCAGTCTTTAAAACGAATGAGGTTCTGATACGTACCACAACGTGGAAGAACCTCAGAAACATTTTGTTACATGAACTAAGCCAGACACAAAAGGACAAGCTGCATGATTCCATGATGAGTCCAGTTCATAGAGACAGAAAGTGGAATAGTGGCTGCCAGGGACTGGGGAGGCAGGAATATGGAGTTGTGTTTAATGGGGATAGAGTTTCTGTTTGGTAAAATGGAAAAGTCCAGAAATGGGTGGTGATGATGGTAGCACAACGGTATGAATATATTCAATGTCACTGAATTCTACACTTAAGAACTGTTAAAATGATAAATTTTATGTTACATACAATTTTACTGTAATTTTAAAAATTAAGAGAATTCTAATAATTGAAAACTATAATAAAAACATCATAAGTGGGGCGCCTGGGTGGCTCAGTTGGTTAAGTGTGCTTTCGGCTCAGGTCATGACCTCAGGGTCCTGGGATGGAGCCCTACATCGGGCTCTCTGCTCAGCAGGGAGTCTGCTGTCCCCCCCTCTCTGCCTACTTGTGATCTCTCTCTCTGTCAAATAAAAAAATAAAATCTTTAACTAAATAAAACAAGACATCATAAGCATTCAAATACCCCAAAATATACTGTTTACACATAGGAGATCATTTGTGTGTTAATTTGGGCTTCTTTCTTGCTTTCTCTTTGTGCCCTCTCAGGAATCAAGCTTCTCCCAGCATTTCTCAGAGAGACTCCATGTTTATTACAAATATGCCCATGGTTACGAAGTTTGTACCTCCAGCACTAATCCTTTATTTTTTTTTAATATTTTATTTATTTATTTGACAGAGAGAGACAGAGATCACAAGTAGGCAGAGAGGCAGGCAGAGAGAGGGGGAAGCAGGCTCCCCGCCGAGCAGAGAGCCAGATGCAGGGCTTGATCCCAGGACCCTGAGATCATGACCTGAGCCAAAGGCAGAGGCTTACCCTACTGAGCCACCCAGGTGCCCCTCCAGCACTAATCCTTTAAAAACTCAGACTTACTCTTCTCCACTCAGATAAAATTGTGGGAGCATAGCTGTGACCTGCTCTTGACCCTGCCACAGAGCCAGTTGTATAAAAATATCTGTGATGTGCACAATCATATTATATTTGTCATTTATTTAAGTTTCTGGTGCATCATATACGACTTTTATATTCACAAATAAGAATATAAACTACCATCAGATATTGTCAGTGCTCTGCCGTGTTTGAGAAACTTCCCTCTCTCTCCTCTTTCAAGCATTGGACAGTTTAATCAAAGAGCATCTTCACATAGCCATCTGGAATTTTCCCTTGATTTTCATATGCATCAAAACATACAAATGTTATCCATTTGAACTCATAAAATAAAATTTTGCTAATGAAATACTATGTTTGCTTTAAACATTGGGATTTCTATTTGAATTTGAATTTGAATTCCAAAAACTTTCTGCTGAGAGAAGAAGTTTCAAAAGCACTGTATTTGCTCAAATCCCACTTGACTCAATTTGATAAACATTTATCGAAGCCCTTGTTCAATTGTTAGCTGAACACACAATAAGTTCATGGGGGATGAAAAGTAAGAGAGTTCAATTCACACTGACTGCAAGATAGAAATGGTTTTTACATTTTAAATGGTTAGGAAAAAAATCAAAAGAAAGGAAATATTTCGTGACACTGAAAAATTATATGGAATTCAAATTTTAGTGTCCATAAATAAAGTTTTATGGGGACACAGTCACATTCATTCATTTTTGTATTGTCCTTATTGGTTTCGTCCTACCACTGCAGAGCTGAGTAGTTGTGACAAAGACCATGTAGTCCCAAAGTCCAAAATATTTATTATCTGGTCCTTTACAGAGTTTGCCTACCCCTGGATTAGACAATAGCTATATATCAGGTGAAGTCTGAATATTGAGACCTGAGAAGCCCACCAATAATCTTGATGTTGCCATCATGGGATAGGGGTCAGGGAGGGGAGGGATATTACATTAAAGGCAGTAAATCTGGATCAGTGGTTCTCCAGCTTGGGCAAAACCAGCCTCCTCCAAGACATCCAGAAACATGTGGACACAAATTCTGTTGTTCCAATAATGGGGATACCATGGATGTTATGTGAACAGGGACTTGGGATCTTATATACCTGACAGCGTATGGGAAAGATCTGCACAGAACTGTTCTGCCCTAAACATCAATGGCATGTCCACTGATAAACAGTGATCCAGATAGTCACTGTGACGGTTACTCTTATGTGTTGACTGAATTGGCCATGTGACTGGATATTTGGTCAGACATTATTCTTTGAACTTTGAGTAAAGCAGATTACCCTCCATAATATGGGTGGGCCTCACCCAATCACTTGAAGGCCTTTATAGAACAAAAACTTACCTCCCTGAGCAAAAAGGAATTTTACCCTGCAGATGGCCACTGGATTCAAACTGCAACTCCTCAGAAATTAAAATGTGGAAATCTGTTCCATCTATTCCCATCTCCTCATCTCATTCTCTACTACAACAAAAACCATTTTCTGGTCAGCTTTTCCTGCTACCAGGGAAGGACACATGCTGATGTTGATGTCATTGACCAGAGGGGCTTCTCCTGCCACTCAATTCGGAGCTTTCCCAAGAGGGAGTTGATAGAGCACAGAGTCATGGGAGGACACAAGATTCAATGTAAGAGGTACAGATATCCAGATAGCATTTCAGAGTCCTGGAGATGCTCTAACTATCACCACGAACTAAGTGGCTTAACACAATAGAAACGTACTCTCTCACAATGCTGGAGGCTGCAAGTCTGACATCAAGGTGTTGATAGGGTCATGTGCCTTCTAAAGGCTCTAGGAGAGGGTCCATTCTTGCCTCTTCTGGGGCTTCTGGGGCTCATGCATAATCCTTGGCACTCCTTGGCTTGTAGACTCAACACTTCAGACTCAACACTTGAGTCCATTTTCTCACAGTCATCTTCCCTCTGTGGGTCTGTGCGTCCAAATTTCCCTCTCCTTATAAGGATGCCAGTCAATGGATTAGGGACCACCCTATTCAGTATTGCCTCATTTCAACTCCATGACGTCTGCAGAAACCCTGCTTCCAAACAAAGCTATTCACAGCTAGCAGGGTTAAGATTTGAGCACCTCCTTTGGGGGGACACAATTCCATCCACCACAGATGCAGGCTCCATACTTCTAAATAATCCACCAGAAGCCACATAGAGCATCTCTTTCTGGGGCCATTGAAGCCCACCCTCCTGCCATTTGTGTGCACACAGGTGCCATTCCAGAGGCCCTGGGCAGAGAATGGAAAAGGAGTCATCCACTTTTATTGGACATCTGGTAGGAGGGAGCTAGTAGCTAGTATGCCCTCCTTTTACCTCTCCCCACAGAGCAACCTTGCTGTTCTGCAGAGCAGCTCTCGTGGGATCTCATGGAAGGCTGGGCTTTGTAGCCTGGGCAGCAGCTCACTTCAATTCCTGAGCCACACAGAGCAGGCAGCCCAGAGTGGCAGTGGCTTGGGGGAAGGCCAGACTTGCTAAAAAAGCTGTCATTTCAGAACAGAAGGGGAAAAAATAATAATAACATCTACCTTTTTTTTTTTTAAATAGTCACTGAGAATCAAAGCTTTAAAAACTTGGCAATGACCACAGATTGTCTGACGTGGAGCTGGTCTATACAGATCAGCCTCTTCTTCAACCAACAGGCCCTCCTGCAAGCTGCTGGCAGCCACGGAATTGCCATTGGCTTGCCTGGGAGACGCCTGGAATCACGTGGCCCCTGCTGGTTCCCGAGCAGGAGCACAGAGGGCAAGAAGGAGAACAAAGGTAGGGAGTGAGTGGAAACATTTTCTGAAGGTGGTTTCATCCTCTCCCAGCTCCCTGATACGCAGGAGAGGACAGTTAAGGGAGGGACCTGCTGAATATGTATTTAATACGGAAATACGGCCTCAGACATACCATCTTGTAACTAGAGCCACACAAACCTCTACTCCTGAATGTTCCCATGGCAAAGACACAGATTTTCACAACATTCCAAGAAAGTCCTGAAATTGAGTCCTGTAGATGGCTTGGAATTTTTTTGGCCAAGGAAATAATATTCCACGCATCAGAGGTGCATCTGTGTGGGCAGATGTCCTGGGACCAATGGAGGGAGGTCCAAAGCTGGTGGTCACTGCTGGGGGTTGGGGCTGGAATGCAGGCGGGAGGGCGAAGTCCCCCCGCTGTAGAGACACTGCTGGGCCAGGGGCCCAAGGCCAGAGATGGGGAGCAGCGGGGTAAGGATTCAGGAATGCATTTATCTTCTCCATCCCCACTCCTTACTTCTC
>RCUC01026195.1:0-19019 GCA_003697995.1 Taxidea taxus jeffersonii
TCATTTCCCTAATGAACAACTTTTCATATGCTCATTTGCTGTTTAGAGATCTTATTTAGAGAAATGTCCATTCATATTCTTTGCCCATCTTCTGATTGGATTATCTTTTTATTATTTGAGACTTTTTTATATATTCTAGAATCAAGTCCTTTATCAGATATGACTTACGAATAATTTTCTCCCATTCTGTGGTCTTTTCACTTTCTTGATGATCTCATTTACAGTACAAAAGGTTTTCATGTTGGTGATGTCCAGTTCATTTATGTCTTTTGTTTCTTAGGCTTTTCGTGTCATACCTAAGACACCATTGCCTAACCCAGGGTCACAGAGATTTATACCTGTTTGCTTCTGAGAGTTCAATAGTTTTAGCTCTTACATTAGTAGGTCCATGATCTATTTTGAGGTTGTATGAGATAGAGGTATAACTTCATTCTTTTGCATGAAGATATCCAGTTGTCCCTGAGCCATTTGTTGAAAATACTGTTCTTTTCCCCATTGAACAGTGAATAATCTTAACATCTTTGTCAGAAACAAATGACCATAAATTTGATTTATTTTTCATTCTATTCTGTTAATTGGTATGTCTGTCCTTAAGCCAGTAAGACGTTGTTAGGATTATTGTGGCTTTTCAGTCCATTTTGAAGTCCATACTGTGAACTTTTCAACTTTGCTCTCTTTTCCAAGATTATTTTGGCTGTTCTGAGTCCCTTATATTTCCATATGAACTTTTTAAAAAAGATTTATTTTAGAGAGAGTACATGCAAGTGGGTGGGACAGAGGGAGGAAAATGAATCCCAAGCAGACTTATACCAAGTGCAGAGTCCGATGAGGGGCTCGATCCCATGACCCATGAGATCACAACCTGAGCTAAAACCAGATGTTGGATATGCAACCGAGCCACCCAGGCACCCCCCCCATATGAATTTTAAAACCAGCTTGTCCATTCTCTGCAACAACAACAACAAAAAATCTGCAGGGATTTTGAAAGGAATTGGCGGAATCCATAGATCAGTCTGTAAATAGCAGTATTTCTGTCTTGACAACATTAAATCAGGGTGCCTGGCTGGCTCAGTTGGTGGAGCATGCACTCTTAATCCTCGGGGTCATGAGTTTGAGCCCCACATTGGGCGTAGAGATTACTTAAATAAGAAGATAAATCTTTAAAAAAAATAAGTCTTCCAATCCATGAACATGGGATATCTTTCCATTCATTCTGATACTCTTTCTTTCAACAATCTTTTGTAGCTTTCAATATGTAAACCTTAGATGCTTTTGTTAAATTTATTCTTAAGTATCTTATTCCTTTGTATGTTATTGAAAATGGAATTCTTACATTTAGTGTTCTTGGCTTTAAAAACAGTTACCTGATTTGTCTCCTCCCTTTCTCAGAAATGTGCTGGCAAGTGCATCAGCTGACAACACTGTAATTCTGTGGGATATGTCCTTAGGGAAACCAGCAGCTAGCCTTGCCGTACACACAGACAAGGTATGGTGATTGAGTGGATAAAAGGGAGGCTAAAAAGTATGGGACAAATGTTGGCTACAGTAATCCCAAACATATATGACTTCCTATGAATTATAAAGTGCTTTGACATGCTGTCTTATTGGACCCTCACAGAGCCCTGTATGATAGTTAGAATTACTCATCTTAGAGATCCATCTGTGGAGACAGATGAAGTGACTGGAAACATTAGTACTTTGTAGCATGTTTACAGAGACCCATAAAGAGACAGGGCTGTCAGTCACCAGATGAGCTTAAAGAATTTAACAGATCTCTTGTTGCAGAACTCAGAGGTCAGATGTGCTAGCGTACAGTGGGGGACTTCAGAATATGTCAGAATATGTAGAGTTGCCCAGTAAGTTTGACTGCTCGCTCTTTTGTTCTCAGTATATTTAACATTTGAGGGACATCAAACACAACCTGAAAAATCCTGCTTTGTCTTGAAAGTATCAGCTTTTATTTGAAAATGCTTGTCCTTTTGATTATGTAGTACATTTGTTTCTCTAAATAGTACTAAATTTCAAAGGGAAAAATGTATAGAAACACTGCCAAATTGATTCTCTTGATTTAAGTACTCAGCAGTTTTACCAAAACCAAACAAACATAGATCTGTTTATTTATGTTTTCTCCTACTAGGTCCAGACTCTGCAGTTTCATCCATTTGAAGCACAGACTCTGATTTCTGGATCCTACGATAAGTAAGAAAACACTGCAGGAATTATTGCTGCTGGTTTTGTTTTTTGTTTTTAAAGATTTTGTTTATTTGACACAGAGAGAGAGATCACAAGTAGGCAGAGAGGGGGAAGCATGCTCCCTGCTGAGCAGAGAGCTCAATGTGGGGCTCGATCCCAAGACCCTGGGATCATGACCTGAGCCGAAGGTAGAGGCTTTAGCCCACTGAGCCACCTAGGCGCCCCTCTTCTTCTTTTTTTAGGGATTTTATCTATTTATTTGAGAGAGAAAGAGTGAAAGAGGACAAGCAGAGGGAGCAGTAGAGGGAGAAGGAGAAGCAGGCTCCCCGCTGAGCAGAGAGCCTGATGCGGGGCTCGATCCCAGGACCCTGAGATTATGACCTGAGCCGAATGAAGGCAGAGGCTTTAACCCACTGAGCCACCCAGGTGCCCCTATTGCTGCTGTTTTTATCTTCTAATTCAGAAAGTATGACTTGATGATCAGACTGCAATCCTGAGTGTTTAAACTTGCAGTAATACTTACTTGTCCCTTTCAACTTTGGTCCTTTCAGTCTCTAAGGGAATGTTGTACATAATGTAGTTCCTAACTAGCAACTGCTTTGATTTTTAGAGGGCATAGGAGTTAGCCATTGCTACAAAACAGGCTGTCCCAAAATTCAGTGACTCAGAATAGACTTACAATAGACATGTATTTCTTACGCCACTGCAAGGTTAAGCTAATCTAGGCTAGATTCAACTGGTAGATCTTGGCTTATTTGGGTGGGGCTATGGAGATTGGGCTCTCCTTGTTTCATATCCTCTGGGGACCAGTGGGCTAGCCCACACATGTTCTCATGGGAGGTCAGACGCTTCGGCAGAGATACCAAAGCCTCTTTAGACCTAGGCTCAGAACCAGTATACTTCTGTCTTACTTTCTGGGCTGAAAGAGATAACATGGAGTAGGGAACAGAGTGTCTTTATGGAAGAATTCCTATAATCCTGACAGTGTGGCTGTAGGGGGAAGTGAGGAATTAGACCCACTACAGTCCTTCACAGGGGTTTTCCAGTCATTCGTGTGCATCTTTTTGCGGATTGGGTCTGAACATGGGAGAGAGAGCCAGTAGAAGCAGAAACCAACTTGCAGTCTTTATTTTGATTCCTTCCTCTTTTGAAGAGTGATAGTTACATTTTCTAGTTCGGATTCATTCAGAATTCTAAAAGTCTGTCCACTGGCTCCCCCAGCACGGTAACCTGCTTATAGAGTAAATGTGGTTAAGACATGAATTATCGGGCTCTGAGCACTGCTGGGAACAGGAAAATTCGAAGTTGTCCTGGTCTTCTGGAAACGGAGAGGGTTCATCTTGTGAGTGGATGGCTCAGCCTGGAGACAGTCAAGTCTCAGCCTGGAGACAGTCAAGTCTGCTTGATATCCAGAGCCACCAGCGCCTTCAAGTGACAGAACCAGAGTCCACCAGCTAGTGGAAATCAACTCCTCTTTTCTTCTTTATTTTAGAATCTTAAAACAGGCTTTATATAATTGGATCTTGAGTTCACAGTGTTGTTTTGTTACCATTTCATTATAAATAAATATAAAGCATACAGATGAATTGAACTCTTAAAACCCTAACTTTGCCTGTCTGTCCAGGTCAGTGGCTTTGTATGACTGCCGAAGTCCAGATGAAAGCCATCGAATGTGGCGATTCAGCGGGCAGATTGAGAGAGTGACTTGGAATCACTTTTCACCTTGTCATTTTTTGGTAAAACTATATACTGTTTTGCTTATCTAGGTTACTAATGACTTCCTCTAATTCCATTGTAGAGAGAATCTTTCTCTGGTGGTAGTTTGTTTGTTTTTGTGGGGGGAGGGCTGGGGTTTGTTTTTTGTTTTTTGGTTTTTTTAAGTCTCCACGCCCAGTATGGGCCTTGAACTCCCAACCCTGAGATGGAAAGTCACATGCTCTACCAACTGAGCCAGCCAATTGCCCTGTTTTTTCTGTATTAATACTGTGAAATAGATTTTAAGATTAAAAAAAACTTTTAACAGTAATGGCAGAGCCACAAATGGTTAACATATAAATGATTTTGCTAATTTCCAGCCATTTCAAAGTGCCACATTTTAGTTCCTGATTCTGACTATTATTAGTGTGTTTCTTTGAAATATTAAGCATGCCTAATCTATATTTTTAATAGTTAATTTTATCCAAAAAGATGATTTTATTTCAATTAAATGGAGCTTCAGTGATGAGAATGCTAGCCTATTTAATATAGCAGTCTCCCAGATAGGAAAAAGTATTAAGTTCTTGGTTTAAATATCCTTAATATATATAGGATAACAGTTTTCTGTGTAGCATCCAAAGATTCTGTAGACCTTTCAATCCATGGAGAAATAAAATTCAAGCTTTCATCCAGAAGATTAAAGAAATTGTGATACATCCGTAAATTTCCATATTTTCCTAAAGTAGAATATGTAGTACTTTATGAATGAGAGAAAAAAATGCTTTCTTAAAATATGTGGATAGTTTTATTAAGGTTCCTGAAACAATGATTCTGAGCACACTTAGTCTCCTCTCTGTGCTCAGAGGTGCATTGTTGTTCCCAGCTGTGTTGCCTGAAGCCACATTCCCTTTCATGGTGATCAGGAGCGAAGTGCCAGTTGTATTTGAATGTTGCGTTGTAATTTGGCTCTTAACACTCAAGCACACATAATTTCTGAGGTTATTTGCTAACAAGTTTTCATTGGTACTAAAATCACAGATATTTAGGAAAATGGAACGTGATTACAATCAAATGGTTTGCCTCCTTCACTCCAGGCTCCCATGATGAGACCTCTGTCCTCTTTTTGTCCCCTTCGCAGCCCAGCCATCAAGATTAATTACTTGTTCCTTTTTCCCCTCCCTGTTTTCTGTCGTGGCTGTTGCCCTCAGCTGGCACCCAGGCGCAAGTCTCTCTCCTATCCTTGACTAGGTCTGCCTCGTGCTTCCTTCTTTTCTCCCCTTTCTTGGAAGTATAACAACCCACCATAATCTGCCTTCCTTACTGATGAAGCCTTTCTGCCAAATGTTGACATTCATTGCTTTCTTCAGAAGCACTATTTCTTTGCTCCCCTGACCTCCTATATGATACCCTCTCTCTCTGGCTCCCTCTGCCTGTACGGTAAATGCTGTGCTGCCCAGGCCTCTGTTCTCTTGGACCTGACCTCAGCTTGCCCATCCCTCACCCCTGCCCACACCACCAGAGCTTCATCCTCATGCCGCCTGCGCGGTGTGCGCTCCAGCTGCGTCCATCCGTGCAGACACAAATCCCGCTCCTACCCCAGTAAATTGTTCATGTGGTTTTTTTTTTAATAAGCTCCTCAGGTAAATAGCTGGTTCCCACTATAATTTATACTGTTTACCCATTGCTAAATTTTCTTGCCATGTAGCATGACCTTGCCCGTCTTTTACTCTCTCCAGGCCAGTACAGATGACGGCTTTGTATATAATTTGGATGCACGTTCAGATAAGCCAACTTTCACACTTAATGCACACAATGATGAAATTTCCGGTGAGCCCAAGTAGTGTTTCATTTCTATTAACTTATGATGAAGTAAATCTACATTTCAGAGTCTGAACTAATCTCTTCCTTTAGGTCTTGATCTAAGTAGTCAGATCAAGGGCTGTCTTGTGACAGCATCAGCAGACAAGTATGTGAAGATCTGGGACATACTAGGAGACAGGCCAAGTCTGGTTCACTCTAGGGACATGAAAATGGTAAGAATTTGTCTGGGCATCTTCCTTTCTTCTGTCTTTCCCTAGGAATCATTGCATTAAAGAATATGGATTTGTTGGGAGATACATTTTGAGCTTAGTCAAATTTGGTGGGATGTTTGTGAGTCATTGAGTTCCTCTAAAATTGTCCTGTCTGGTTCCTTTCCTAACTGATACGATGAACAGTTGCTTGGGAAGAAGGATAGAAAGAGATTTTCTAGGACTTAAGTAGAATGGCCATGGTTTTCTTTTTTAACTCTGAATTGAGGCCCATCCCAGGAAAGCTTGGACCTTCAGGGCACTGTAACTGTTAGGGTCAGTTTATCTATCACTACGTTTTTCCATAACTAGTTTTGACTACACCAAAATGGATTACTATGTAGTAGCAAAAAATTTAGAAATAACCAGAATTCATTTAGCAAATATTTATTGAGCACCTACTATATGTCAGGCACTGAGTTAGTTTAACTGTAGATATAGAACACTGCACATCTGTTTGTATAAATATTTGTGGGGAAAGTAAGTTACAGATGCACTTATATAGTACTACCTCCTGCTTATATTTAAATGCTTAAATGTTTATGTTTTGGGATAAGATATTTTAAATTCAAACAGTATTATCTTAGTGATTTTCTATACTTTGTTTTCTATCGTGTATATTTATTAGTAATAAGCATAAAAAAATACAGAAGTTAAAAAAATGATTTAATGGTGACCTATAGTAACATCATTGCTTAAAAAGGGAAATAAAAGTGTCAGAGAAAACTGAGCAGATTAGAGACCTGAGTAGTCAGAGTGCATACATCCTCACAGAATGGCCATCTTGCTGATGTGGCTTTGTCTTGTAAGACTCTGCAAGAGAAAAAAAAACAGACTCTGCAAGAGACTTAAGACATACTGGTGAGTTGGTTCAAATTTGTGTAGATAGGAGCAGGGGTTTACATTGGGGCTTTCTGGAAGGACTGACATCTGTTTTCCTCTTCCTAGGGAGTTCTGTTCTGTTCTTCCTGT
Organism: Taxidea taxus jeffersonii; assembly: GCA_003697995.1. Taxonomy (NCBI): domain Eukaryota; kingdom Metazoa; phylum Chordata; class Mammalia; order Carnivora; family Mustelidae; genus Taxidea; species Taxidea taxus. Next base: position 6,930 of record RCUC01026195.1, read on the forward strand.
TGCCCTGATTTGCCATTTATTTATGCCTTTGGAGGTCAGAAAGAAGGGCTTCGGGTCTGGGATATAAGCACGGTCTCATCAGGTAAGAATTTTAATTCCCTTTTTCTAAACGAGAAAAATGTGTGGCTTGAATACATTAAGTAGACTCAGTGTTCATCCTGTAATGTAGTCCGCTTGGGGAAATAGACAAGATCACATGTAATTTGGAGATGTTCATGTTCACAAATTTGTCTTCACAATTTAAATGTAGATTGTTTTTAAAATATTTGACAAAATTTGAATTTATGGGAAAGCTGGAAGGAAATATAACATGGTCTTTAAGAACAGCCCTCCCCTTCCCAGTGTGAATAATCCACCTTTTCTCAACTACTTCCCCCAAAATCCAGCTTTCCTTAAAGGACCCCTCCCTTCCCTTCAGGGGAACATGGTTGCTTATTTATTACCTTGAGGTAGTCTGGCTTGTCTTGTACACACAGAAGATGTAGCTCTACTGATCCCTCAGTCTTCCATGTAGAAAAAAGGTTCTAAATCCAAAAAAGTTTTCTGTTGGTTAATGAAAGAAAATAGTCACTTTATCAAGGTAGATTAAAACCAGGACAAGGCAAAGAAAGTTAAATGGCAGACCAATTTAAAACACAGTTAACTTCATTCAGAATGTTAATCTGGACTTCTGTTTTGGTTATTTCATTTCCTGTTGATACGGTGTTATAGTTTCATAAAATTGCCACACTAGGGCAGAGAACCATCCTTGTTCATTTCTGCACCTCTATATTTTATATTATAGGTTCTTAATTTTCTGACCAGGTAACTTCTTAACTATTTATTTGTGTTTTAGTAAATGAAGCATTTGGAAGACGAGAGAGGCTTGTTCTTGGCCATACGAGAAGTTCGTCTATTAGTGGCCCTTTTGGGAGCAGGAGCTCAGACACACCAATGGAGTCTTAATGTGGAGCATAAAATTTCCTGGTTTTTATTACCTTAACTCAGTTTTAAAAACCTGGCTGAGAAATCTCCATTTGTAGCTACAGCCATGTAATGACTGAAACAAACTTCCATTTCTTGCTGCCAGACATTCCTCTACAGCTGTGGTGGCAGCACAAACAGGGCTGGTCTTTGTGCTTTGCCTTTTCAGTGTGTGGAGTTTAGGGATCCTACTGCATTTCTGGAAGAGGATAATAAAGAGGTTTTTAAAAAATAATGCCTGGGTGGCTCAGTGGGTTAAAGCCTCTGCCTTTAGCTCAGGTCATGATCCCAGGGCTCTGGGATCGAGCCCCGCATCAGGCTTTCTGCTCAGTAGGGAGCCTGCTTCTTCCTCTCTCTCTCTGCCTGCCTCTCTGCCTACTTGGGATCGTTCTCTGTCAAATAAATAAGTAAAATCTTTTAAAAAAAAAGATGCCCTAAAATATGCCATATGTCATAGGTAACCTATAGGTGTGTAAAATAGGTAGTAATTTATGGAATTTTAGAAGAAAATCCTCTGATCTTAAATGATGGGTAAACCCAGGCCTTGAAAGGTTGTGATTTGGCCAAGATTGTACAGTAGCCATAAACACGGGCAGGTGCCCCAGGAATTGTTCTTTCCTGACTTGACTGTTTTCCAGCTAATGTTCATGATTTTAGAAATGTTCTCAGTGCTACTTGTAAAGTTCAGTAACTAAATTAAAGGTGTAATGTCTCTTTTCCCCCAGCATGGTATTCATTGTTATCAAAGAAAAAGAGGTATTACATTATGATAAAGGTGTCAGTCCAATAAGAGGATAGAACACTCATAAATAAAACACATAAAGCAAATATTAACAAACTTAAAGGGAGAAACAGCAATACAGTAATAGTAGCAGACTTTAATACCCCACTTTCATCAAGAAATAGACCAGACAGAAAATCAGTATGAAAACATTGGACTTACAGACATATACACAGCATTCTTTCTGAAAGCAAGAGAATAAACACTTTCTCTAGCACACATGGAAAATTAAAATTCTCCAAGACCACATGTACCACCAAAAAAGTCTTAATTTCAGAAAATTGAAATATCAGGTATCTTTTCTGACCACAATGGTATGAAACTAGAAAATTAGATGAAGTACACTAGACAATTTGCAGATATATGGAGATTAAATAGCATGCTACTGAACAGCCAATGGGTCAAATAAGAAAGGAGAAAAAAAGCCTTGAGACAAGTGAAAACACAACATACCAAAACTTAAGGGATATACCAAAAGTTCACGCATTCAGTGCTGGGATCAAGAAACAAGAGCTCTTAACTTCTTTTTTTTTTTTTTAAGATTTTATTTATTTGACAGAGATCACAAGTAGGCAGAGAGAGAGGAGGAAGCAGGCTCCCCGCTGAGCAGAGAGCCCGATGTGGGGCTCTATCCCAGGGTCCTGGGATCATGACCTGAGCCAAAAGCAGAGGCTTTAACCCACTGAGCCACCCAGGCGCCCCTGAACCTAATTTTACACCTCAAGAAACTACAAAAAGGAACAAAGTCCAGAGTTAGTAGAAGGAAGGAAATAAAGATCAGAGTGGAATAATACATGAAATAGAAACTAAAATGAATCTAAGAGTTTTTTGTTGTTTTTTTTTTAAAGAAAATTGATAAACCTTTAGCTAGACTGAGGACATAGGATGCAAAATCAAACATGAGAAAGAAGTTGTTACCACCAAAATACAAAGGATCCTAAGAGACTACTATGAACAGAGTACAACATATCAGACAAGCTAAAGGACATTGAAAATTCCTAAAAATATACTACCTACCAAATCTGAATCATGAAGAAATAGAAAATCTGAAGGGACTAATTACTAGTAAGGAGATTGAAACAGTCATTAAAAACATCCTAACAGGGGTGCCTGGGTGGCTCAGTGGGTTAAAGCCTCTGCCTTCGGCTCAGGTCATGATCCCAGAGTCCTGGGATCGAGCCCTACATCGGTCTCTCTGCTCCTCAGGGAGCCTGCTTCCTTCTCTCTCTGCCTGCCCCCCTGCCTACTTGTGATCTCTCTCTGTGTCAAATAAATAAAATCTTTAAAAAAATAAAAAATTAAAAAAAAGGATCACTTACCATAATCAAGTGGGATTTATTCCAGAGATGCAAGGATGGCTCAATACCTGGAAATCAGTCATGATGCATCTCATTAACAGAGGATAAAAATCATAAGGTCACCTTAATATAGATGAAGAAAATACATCTGACTGAATTGAATATCCATTCTAAAAACAGTGGGGTAGCAGGAATGTACCTCAACATAATGAAGGTCATATACCACAAGTGTACAGTCAACGTAGTGAAAAATTGAAAGCTTTCCTCCTAAGATCAGAAACAAGACAAAGATGCCCACTCTCCTCACTTTTATTCCACCTAGTATTGGAAGCCCTAACCAGAGCAATTAGGCTTTGGAAAAGGAAAAAGCATCCAAGTCAGACTCCATCAAAATACTATTAAAAATAATAAAATTCAATAAAGTTCCAGGATACAAAAATCAATATGCAGAAACTGTTGTATTTCTATACACTAACAATGAGCTATCAGAGAAATTTCTTAATCCCATTTATATTTGCATCAACAAGAACAAAATAAGAATTTAACCAAGGGGGAAAGATCTGTACACTGAAAATGATAAGACACTGATGAAAGAAATGGAAGACAAATAGGTGAAAAGATATTCCATGCTCTTGGAATGGAAAAATATTGCTAGGATGTTCACACTACCCAAAGCAATCTACAGATTCAGTGTAATCCCTATCTAAATTCCAATGGCATTTTTCACAGAAATAACACTAAATTTTGTGTTGAACCACCAGAGAACCCCAAAATAGCTAACTAATCTTTTTTAAGATTTTATTTTCAAGTAATCTCTACACACCACATGGGACTCGAACCCACAATCCAGGGTTTGAGAGTCACATACTCCACCAACTGAGCCAGCCAGGCTCCCCCCGCCAAAGCGGTCTTGAGAAAGAACAACAAAGATGGAAGCATGATGCTTTTTTATTTCAAGCCATGTTGCAAAGCTACAGTTCTCAAAATAATCTGGTATTGGCATAAAAACACACACAGATCAATGGAACCAAATAGCCCAGAAATAAACCCTTGCATACATGGTCAACCGACAACAAAGGAACCAAGAATATACAATGGACAAAGGACAGTCTCTCAATAGTGCTAGTTAAACTGGATGGCTACATGGAAAAGAATGAAACTGGCCCACTATCTCACACCATATATAGAAACCAACTCAAAATAGATTAAGGCCTGACCATAAGACCTAAAGCTCCTAGACCATAAGACTCCTAGAACATCAGTGATAATCTTGACAATGGTCTTGATAATAATTTTCTAGATCTGACAACAAAAGCAAATGCAATAGCAACAAAAACTAAGTGTGATAGCATCAATTAAGCTTCTGCACAGTGAAGGAAACTGACAAAATGAAAGTGCAACTTACAGGGGGGCCTGAGTGGCTCCGTCAGTTAAGCATCTGCCTTTGGCTCAGGTCATGAGCCCGGGGTCCTGGGATCAAGCCCTGCATCAGGTTCCCTGCTCTGCGGGAAGCCTGCTTCTCCCACTTCCCTGTTGTGTTCCCTCTTTTGCTGTCTCTCTCTCTGTCAAATAAATAATTAAAATCCTTTAAAAAAAAATGCAACTTTTAGGTGGGAGAAAATATTTGCAAATCATTTGCTTTGGGGTTAATATCCAAAGTATATTGAGAACTCCTACAACTCAAAATCTGATTAAAAATGAGCAGAACACTTATCCAAAAGAAGCAAAAACAGTAACTCAAAAAGATACCTGCACTGCCATATTCATTGCAGCTTTATAACAGCCAAGATAGGGAAGCAACCTAGGTGTTCATCAATGGATGGAAAAGAAAGCGTGTGTGTGTGTGTGTGTGTGTGTGTGTGTGTGTGTAGATACACACACACACACACACAAACACAGTGGAATATTAGCCATAAAAGGAAGGAAATCTCGCTATATGTAAGAACACGGATGGACCTTGAGGGCATAAATTACGCTAACTGAAATAAATCAGACGATACCATATGATCTTGCTTATATGTGTAATCTGGTTTTTTGTAATCTGAACTCAGAACAGATGGGTGAGTGAAGTGAGTGAAGGCAATCAAAAGGTACAAACTTCTAGTTAATAAGTCATGGGGATGTAATATACAGCATGGTGACTAGCTAACAATATTGTATTATTTGAAAGTTGCTAAGAATAAATTGTAAAAGTTCTCATTACAAGGAAATACTTTGTAAGTATGTATGTGGATGGATATTAACTAGAGTTGTTGTTCTGAGCAAAATCTAATCTTAATGTCATATAACTGAAACAAATATAATGTTACATGTCAACTATATCTCAATTTTTAAAGAAGTGAATGTGAAACACAAAGTAAAGATTGCACCCTGAGGCAAAAAACAGCGTATCTTATCTTAATTGCTTCTGTCATGGCCAAAGTATATTACTTCTCCCAAATGTTCTACTTCTCCCACCACTAACTTCTCTCCCCAAAAGGAGTTAAATATAACAAAAAGGAAATGATACATGATGATTATATGAAAAGAAATTAGACACATAAATTTGGCTTACTGGAATTTGTTTACATTGAGAGGTACTCCCAAACAAAACCTGTAAGGAAATCAGGGATGCAGAACTGGGCAGAGGGAAAAGTTGAACCATTATGAAGCTTCAACAGATGTCCCTTTCAGATCTTTAGCTCTCAAGCTGAAGTGACCCTCCACAAAAGCCTGGAATTAAGTAAGGCACTGTGGTTTGAGACATACCCCACCTCATCCTTTGGCTCGGGCTCTCTGCCAGAAGTAAGCAGTCTTCCCAGGCAAGGCTGCTGCCATAAGCTGAGAGCCATTTCCAGAGAAAACATTCGCTTCCGGGAGCAGTCAGTAGCCAGCACCTCTGGAAAGAGCTGCTTATTCATGGAAGGGATTCTAGGTGGTACATCCCAGCATCCACACAGAGTTCAACATCTAATTCTACAAATGCTAGACTAAGAAATACAGGTCCTAGAAAGCCCAGAAGTACTGAGGAATTAAATCATTGAGGAAATACTGCACCAATAGCCAGGAGAAAATAAACCAGAAAAAGAGCCTGGCATTTGGGACAATTTGTTCCCTAAGAATGAATATGTGTAGATTCCAGAAAGATGACTAAGGGCTTGAGAAACTGAACATTTGATTTTTTTTTTTTTAAACCATGCAGTGCTAGTATCAAGAAGGATCAAGTAGGTGGTGCTTGAATAACCACCCAAGCTTTGTGCTGGCTTAGAAATAATGACTACCAGAAACTTCCACAGACTGAAGGCCAGTTTTTAAATATCTGAATTATAATTCACTAATGTAATCCAGGGTTGTTGATACCCTTAGCTGTCTACCAAACACACACATCCTCCCTGGAAGAAGATAATGTTACAGTGGGCCTCACATTTTTATTACAATTTTTTAAAACTTTCTAAATTTTAACTACTTTATTCATTTGACAGAGGGGGTAGAAAGCATAAGCAGGGGGAATGCCGGCAGAGAGGGAGAAGCAGGCTCCCAGCTGAGCAAGGAGCCCAGTGCGGGGTTCAATCCCAGGACCTTGAGATCACCCAGGCACCCCTTTTATTATAATTTTTGACATGTAGAAATCAGGGCATACAAATAATCAGGTACATAAGAAAACCAAACATAATTAAAAACTGAAAAATACAGACAATAGAAAGGAACATACAAGATCCAAATAAAGGAGCTATCAGAAACAGATTTTGTAATAACTTATCTTTAACATGGTCAAGGGAATATAAAAATTGAGAATCTTGGCCAAAAGTAGAAATTGAACTTAAAATGGAAAAACTCAGTACACTGGGTGGCTCAGTCGGTTAATTGCCTGCCTTTGGCTTGTCATGATTCCAGGGTCCTTGGATCAAGCCCCCCACCACGATGGGCTCCCTGCAGGGAGCCTGCTTCTCCCCCTCCCTCTGATGCTCCCGTTTGTGCTCTCGTTCTCTCTCTCCCCCTCTTCCCCCAACAAATAAAATCTATAAAATGGAAAAGCTGGAACTGAAAGGCATAATAAGAGAAATTACAAACTTGGTAAGTGGCTTTAACAACAGATGAGCTATAACTGAAAAGAAGCAAAATGGCATACATAATTCTCTCGAAGGAGCCAAGAAAAAGCCAATAGTATGTGTAAAAAGATTGGGTAAAAAGTTTCCAGAACTAATGATATCAAACAACAGATTTGAAAGCACCACTAACCCCATGCAGAATATGCCAGAGAAAACCACATCTAGGCACATTATGGTAAACTGCTGAAAACTAAAGCAAAGGTAAGGCATAGCCATGGCAAGACAGGGAGGAACATATTATTTTTAAAGGGGCAACAGTTCAACTTCCGGATGACTTCTTAACAAAAATAGTGGAAGCCCGAAGAGAACACGTATATATTCAAAGTAAAAAATAGCCATATTTGAATACTGTACTTAGCAAAGGTATCCTTTAAGGAAAAAAGTGAACATTATTTTTAAATAAACAAAATTAGAGTACTTCCTATCAGGAGGCCCACACTAGAATAAGTGGAACAGGTAAATATTAAAATACATGAAAGAAGAATTCTGTGATTAAAGAGGAACCTAACCCAAAGGATGAAAATGCCCAGAAGCATATTTGGCCATAAGGTGTTCCGTGATTACTGTGACTTAAAACACGGGTTCACAAATTTTCCAAAAGGCAGACATTCCATTTAGTTAGCTAATTTTATCTGTCACAACACTCAACTCTCTTGTGGCACCGAAATAGCCACAGACAATACATAAACGGACACTTTGAAAGGGGGAGAAAGAAGAGGCCTACTGTTCGTTCTCAAACACAGAGTGCCTCTCCTGTGCCCCGTGCTATGCGGGGCATGGGAGATCCAGTGTGAATAAGGAAAGCTTTTGCTCTCTACCCAGTGGGACAACAATATAATTACAGATTGTGAATTTTAACAAGCAGTAAAAATGACCTTCTGAGATCCACTCTAACTTGGTAGAATAAAAAAGCTATCAGTCCATGAAGCATTAATATCTATCTCCTGTGTAAGTCATGAATATGACTTCAAACATTTGAGTGTAAATCCTGTGAAATGTTCCAAGTCAGACACTGGTATAAAGGTAGAGTAACTTGGGTTCACCAAAATCTCTTTCTAAAACAGCAGATTGAAGGACAGGGTAACAATTTTGGTTTTTCTTTGTTTTGATTTTGCTTTTAATTAAATATTAAAATAAGCCCCATACCACTAAAAATCAGTGACAGCTAGAAGGGGACCTCAGGTAGGTTTAAACTCAATTTTATCTCAAATTTGGTGTTTTTGCATACAAAGAACAGAAAAAAAAACATTTGCCTGGCTGGCTCAGTTGATAGAACATGGCAACCCTTGATCTCAGGGTCATGATTTCAGCCCCCACTGGCTGTTAGAGCTTACTTACAAAAAAAAAAAAAAAAATTTTCCTGGACTTCGGCTCTCAGGAAAATAGTTATGTATAAAAAATAAAGAATTTTCACTGTTTTATGTTGACATATAGCTCTGCCTAAACATACGTCTAATAATAAGAATGTGTATTTAATACAAAACAATTTTAAATAGTGAAATAGAGCTGACACTTCTATTTCCAACTTGGAAGTATGAGGCGTGATGAATGCCAAGCAGGGGTGTGCTCAGAGCCAAGAGAATGTGCCTGTGGAGCTCCTGGAAGGGGAGATCTGGGGACCTGGGAGCAGAAGGAGGCTGCGCCAGGCCTGCAGCAGGTGAGACATCTGAGCAGACACGCAAACATGGAGATTCAAATTCAAGTAAGGATAACAGATTTCAAAGGAAGCTCAACTGTGCCATACAGATGGAGAGAAGGGTCCCCTGTCACCTCCTGCCAGGGGGAGGCACCACTCTTAAGTTGAAGAGGTCTGAGCCCAAAGATCTGCAACCCAGAGAGAACGCCTGTCGCGGGGAAAGTGGGAGAACAAGATGCATTATCTTCTACATTGATAGTTTGTTGGTGATCGGCATTCTTAGTAGACAGCATGTGGGGATGCTATGGGGTTGATCATGTCTGTCAAAGTGAAAAATTAACACTAATTGTTTTTTTTTAAATTGACCTAGGTATAGGTAGGCTCTAGATAATGAGATCCTGGAATTCAATTTCACTGAGACCAATTATTTCACAGAGTAGAATAGCAACTTATTTTGAGGGGTGGGGAGTAACGTTATACACGCGTAACGATAAGGCCTCAACTGTCCGTGACAACCCAGCCACAGGTTACAAAAATGCTCTCAATAAAGGTGATTATTCAATATAGTACACACATTTTCCTGGTCTCAAATAAATGAATAAGCAGAAAAAAATACCATCAGAGCAAACATCTAGAGTTTGGGTTCAAAAATAACTTGTTCTATCCTCCTGTCTCTAGCTCTGCCAGGTGAGCTTGTAACGTTCTGCCACTAAAAAGAAGAAAGGCTGAACAAACACAAGCTACATCGATTCAAAGTCACTAGAGAGTTTCTAAGGCAACTAAGACCCAAGGTGCAAAGACTCTGGGAGAAAGGACATGTAGGAAAGTGATCTAAGCTAGCTGTCTTCTCAGGTATTCACTAATTTTTACGTTGTGTCAGGTGAGAAACTAACAGGAAAAACGTGCAGGTGAAGAGTGCAGCAGAGGGGCGGTTACCCGTCCGCCTTCTGCTCTCTGCTCTGCCGGGAGCCTGCTTCTCCCTCTCCCTGTGCCTGTTGCTCAAGAAAGGAAGGAAGGAAGGGGGTACAGCAGAGCATTCATTAGACTCACAACACCGGAAAAACAAAACCACCTAAGGACCTCAGGAGGGAGGCCTCTAAAAACTTCAGACTCTCATTGTGATCCCTAAAAGGCTACATCTAGAAGCTGAGGTGAGCTACAGGCAGTCAACCTTATCACATCTGAAGTCCAGCCAGGAAAAATACCAGTCTTGATTGGACTGAGTGACCCTGCTCTAGTTATTTGCCAGAGGATATGGTGAATCCTCTCTGGAAGAAGTAATTTCATCCACAGCTTCTACCATTTTTCATATACAATCCCCAGTTTCTCATCAGAACATACCAAACATACCAGGAAATAGAACCAAAAGAGAAACAGATCTATGGGTGCTTGGGTTGGTCAGTTGGTGCAGCTGACTCCTGATTTGGGCTCAGGTCATGATTTCAGGGTCGTGAGATTGAGCCCTGCATCAGGCTCCACGCTCAGCAGTCTGCTTGTCCCTCTCCCTCTGCTCCTCTTTCTCTCAAATATTTTTTTAAAAAGATCAAATATTACAGAGAAACATACCCACACAGGGAATTCACACAATGGACTTTGGACATGGACTTTGAAATAACCAAGATTGATACAACCAATAAAATATGAGCAAACAGTGAGTATTATCATCACAGAACTGGAATGTATAAAAAAATCAAGTGGGAATTCTACAACACAGTAGAAGAGCAGAGAACTTTATGTATGGGATTATTACCAACCAGACACAGTAAAGAAAGATTAGTGAGGGTAGGTCAATAGGAACTATCCAGACTAAAGTATAAAAGAAAGGTATGGGGGCGCCTGGGTGGCTCAGTCAGTTAAGCCTGTCTTCAGCTCAGGTCATGATCCCAGTGTTCTGGGATCAAGCCCCGTGTCGGGGCCCCTGCTCAGCGGGGAGCCTGCTTCTCCCTCTCGCTCTGCCTGCAGCTACCCCAGCTTGTGCTTTCTGTCAAATAAATAAATTAAATCTTAAGAGATTTTATTTTTTAAAAAGAGTACAAAAGACCCATAAAACACACAACAGACATGGTGCAAAAGTCTACATACACATAACTGCAATCTGAGAATGGATGAGAAAGCAGTATTCAAAAAACTATGGTTAAGAATTTTTCCAAAACTGATGAAAGGCACCAATAAAAGAAGTCCTTTGAGGGAAATGTTCAACATCAGGGAAATGCAAATTAAAACCATAATAAGGTATCTCTTCACACCCATTAGAAAAACCATAATAAAAGATACAGAGAAACAAGTACTAGGGAGGTTGTGGGGATGCTGGAACCCTAACACATTACTAGTAGGAATGTGAAGTGATGCAACCACTTTGGAAAATAGGCACTTTTTAAATATTTTATTTTATTTTTCTGACAGAGACACAGCAAGAGAGGGAACACAAGCAGGGGGAGTGGGAGAGGGGAAAGCAGGCTTCCTGCTGAGCAGGGAGCCCGATGTGGGGCTCGATCCCAGGATCCTGGGATCATGACATGAGCCAAAGGCAGAGGCTTAATGACTAAGCCACGCAGGCGCCCCCAAAATAGGCAGTTTCTTAAGTTAAAAAATAAATTTACGTTGGAGCGCCTGGGTGGCTCAGTGGGTTAAAGCCTCTGCCTTCGGCTGGGGTCATGATCCCAGCGTCCTGGGATCGAGCCCCGCATTGGGCTCTCTGCTCAGTGGGGAGCCTGCTTCTCCCTGCCTCTCTGCCTCCTTGTGATCTCTGTCAAATAAACAAAATCTTTAAAAAAATAATAAAAATAAATTTACCTTATGAACCCAATTCCACTTCTAAGTAAATGCATAAGAGAAATGACAACTTGTCCAACACAAAGATGTGTGTGCAGATGCTCAGCAGCATTATTCATACTAGCCAAAAAGTAGAAACAATCCAAATGCTATCACCTGATAAGTAAATAGACAAACTGTGGCATATCCACACAACAGAATTCTGTTGTGATGAAGGAGTGAACTGATGCACACGGCAGCATGACTGGACTTTTGAAACATGCTAAACGGAAAAAGCCATACATAAGAGACCACATATATATGGAGTCCATATCCATTAAATTTTCAGAAAAGGCAACAACTGTAGAGACAGTGGACTACTGATTTCCTGGGACTAGCAGCAAGAATGGGAAGTGAGGGCAAAAAGGCATAAAAGGGGGCGCCTGGGTGGCTCAGTGGGTTAAAGCCTCTGCCTTCGGCTCGGGTCATGATCCCAGTGTCCTGGGATCGAGCCCCGCATCAGGCTCTCCGCTTGGCAGGGAGCCTGCTTCCTCCTCTCTCTCTCTCTGCCTG
>RCUC01026202.1:0-10265 GCA_003697995.1 Taxidea taxus jeffersonii
TTTTTTTTTTTAAAGGAGAAGAGCATACTGTGGTATAATCCTTAATAAAATAGTTCAGAATACTTCAGTTCCAATTATAATATCTGTACAAGATTTAGTCTGTTAATTATTTGAAGTTGGCAAGTTGTCACTCCCACTTACTCCTTACAAAGGCTCTGTATTACATGAGTTGGATTTAGGAATTTATGCATAGGATAGTTACTTGAATTTGTGCCACCATTCCTTCTTACCTTCATCAAATTCCAAGCTGGAAAGATTATGAAGACATCCCACTGTGGATGCCCTGGAGCAGAGTTGGACCAGATTGACCAGGAGGACTTGCCAGAATACTCTATGCTCAACATGTCAGTTAAATTTCTGTGAGAAGAGTCAGTCCTGTTCAGTTGCTAACGGAAGTATGTAGCACAACTGATTGTCAACTCTTTTCAGTTAGATTTTATAATACAAGTAAAAATAGGATTTATGTGCTGTCATGTGCAATTCTAATGAGCTTTCTTTTTCTAGCCTTTATATTATTTTCCTTTCTTTGCAATGGTAGAAATGAATATTTTCCAGAAATTGCAGGGGTTTTGTTTTTTTGGGGGGAGGGGGTTAGTTGAAACCATTATCTTCATATTACCAGACTTGGACTATAGCTTGGACCTTATTATATTATCAGTTTGATCAGATTATAAAGTTTGAACACATTTTTCTTGAATCATAAATTTTGGGGGGATCTACCTAGGTTTTAGCCAGACTGCCGGGAGCTTTAAGAGAGTAGCAGTAGGAACAAAGCAATTACTCTCTACTCACAGTATATGTTGAGTTGGATTTATCTGGCATATAAAAGTTTTAGGATACTATTGATACAGAATTTTTTTAATTACAGCCTACTTTCTTGGCAAAGACTGTTAGCAAGAGTGGAAGGGCATCTGTTGCTTTAACTCATCCATCATCCATTTTTTCTTTCTTATTTTTAACATGTAAACACTATTCTAAGCACTAGAAATATATACATGAATAAAATGAATATCTTTTCTGCATGGAATTTACATTCCAGTGGAGAGAGACTAAGCTAATATATAAATCATATAACTGTTAGGGAAAAAAATCAGTATTCTTGCTTTGGGAACTGGTTACAGTATTAAATATGGAAACTGGTCTCAGATTTGAGTAAATACACGCAAGATGCTAATCATTCAAATACCTGTTGAAAGAAAGTTCTAGGCAGAAGGAAGAATCAGTAGAAAGTCCTTGATGGAAATGATCAAATAGAGAAAGAAACCAGATGATATATGACCAAGCACTACATACTGATGCAACTATGTATGTTCTTGAATAGGTGAAAGAAAGTAGGATCTAGTGCACAGTTAGGGGCAGGGCAAGTTAAGTATATATCAAGTAAATATTATATAATTTATATAAATACTAAAGTATATTTATATAACTACTAAAGTATACATATATATTACATATATAACTATAAAATAGTATATATATACATATATATACTAAAGTATACATATATACTTTAGTAGTTCTATAAATATATAGTATAAATACTAAAGTATATATAAAAATAATATAAATTGTGTGTTTATATATACAAACCCTATATGTGTATGTATACATGTGCTCTTACAATATATGGCTGCAACATTATCAAGCTCAGTCTATGAGAGAAAGAGACAGAAAATGACAACTACAGTTTGATAAGTTCAAGGATAAAGGTAAACACAGGTACAATTGAGTAGCTAAGGAAAGCTACAGCATTCAGGGATGGGTAATTGTATTGACATCTACTCAGAGAATATGCCAAGGAAAAGCACCATCAGTATCATTTGGGAGCTTGGCACAATGCAAAGATCTTGAGGCTTACCTGAGACCAACTGAATTATTTACATTTTAACAGTACCCTAAAGTAATTCATAAAGATGTTCAAGTGTAAGAATCCTGTTTTAAAGGATTTTAGGAGTAGGGTAAGCCATTCCAGAAAGCAACAGAGCATTGAGTAAAGGCCTGGGAAAAGAAAAAAGAGAGAACATGCCCACCATTGCTACCACCAAACCCTCCATGCTGTATGCTGAGGACTGCAGAATGTTAGAGTTCCTGGAGAAAAACGAAAACGTGCAGTTACCCTGCGATTACCCCGGGAGGCAGTAATGTGAGAGAGGAAAATAGGAAAGGGTTTATGAGCTAATCTGGGCACTGAGAATCTTTTTGTAGGTACTGGAGGCTATTAAGCAATTTGTCTAGTGAGACAACATGATCTGCATTTTAGCCAAGTCTTTGAAGTAGCCAGATGAGATTATGAAGGCCTGGGTGACATGTTGGGCACTTTCCCTTGCACTTAAAACATCCCTGAAGTTAACTTAACTTAAAAGTTTGTGGTTTTGTTTTTTTCTTTTTACTGTAAATTTTATAAAACCATGGCACAGATTTAGAAAAATATCAAAACTTCTAAACACCTCCACCAGTATTTTGGTGTCTGTGTGTGTAATTAAAATGAGAAACGTCATACAATATTGTAAGGATTTACAAAAGCTAATTAAACATTTTTTATTGAAGTCTACAGAATATTCTATCAGAGTAATGGCCTATAATTAAATGTAATACTTTTAGTAACCATTAGGTCAATCTGACTTTTTCATGAACATAATGAATAATATTTGTATTAAGAGAGCTTTTATGTTTTTTCTGATATTTTTCAGACATGTCAATAAATGATAAATAAAAAACCATGACTTTGGAATACATTTCTAAAACCTATCACAAAACTTACTTACTCCAGTTAATCTAATTTTGAATATAACTTTTATGTATTATAGTATCATACTGTACTCATACTCTTGTTTTTCATATATTTGAACCAAAATATTCTCTAATAATACTGATCTGTGATTAAGCTTTCTGAGTAATGTCAGATATACTACTTAGAATTACATATATATATTATCATATATCCCGTATTACTATCCATATATTAAAATCCAAAATGAAAGCATACAAGCTAAAATTTGTACAGTAAAGAAAAAAATTTCAAAGATAATATTTCTCATTCATAATTAAGTCATTTAGGAACTGTCCTTGGAACTGACACTATAATGACAAATATGTGCTATTTTTCCAAGTAGATATTTAGGAGAGAGGATTAAAATGTGAAGTAATCTCAGGTTCTAGAATATTATTAGGCAAACATTATTATTAGCCCATTACTTTTTTATAATTTTTCTCCTGACCATATAAATAGTCTGTATGCTTAGCCTACCAGAATTTTATAAAAACATTTAGGTAGTATATAATCTAGAGTTGCACTCACATATTTTTGTCCCCTCTACCTATTAAATTGACAACACCGTCTATCGTTTAAATAACTTTAGGTAAAATGTGATTAAAATGCAACATAAGCCTAACATATAACAAATACATGTTATATATTAACAAATGCAGACAAAATTAGAACTATAGAAATGGAACAGTTCTACAAAAATTTTTAAATTCAGTATTTATATAAAGTGGAAACTAAAATAATTGAGGTCTGCAAAGATCAATGCAAGTTTAATAAGGTAGAACTTTTATGGTAAAAAAGTAAACTGAGATTATATAAAAGTAGTTATATTAGGTATATATGAACATAAGAATTGTGGGTGTCAATAAAATGAATATTCCTAAAAACGTCTGAATGTTTGAAAGTTAGAAATAATATTTGAATGTTAATTTTGAAATATTTTAACAAAATGTTCATTTCATGGGCACAAATAATTGATAAAAATAGCTTATAGAATGATATTACCCCACTAAGGTATGAAGAAAATAGCTTTCTTATTATCCCTGGAAAATAATAATACCAACTTAGCTATATATAATTCTTTCTAATGTTTAAAGTGATTTAACTTGAATAACATTGGCCTAGGGGATTAGGGAATTGGGACAAGGTTTTTAGTAGTAGTTTGACTTTGTACATAATAAGGAAGATTTTATTATCCTTACAGTTTTATTAAATACTAAAATTATTAATTTTATTTTGCTATGGTACAATAGAACAGAAATCTGCTTGGAGAGGCAATATTTTCATCTTAAAGTTGTATATGCATGGGAATCCATAAGATTTTGAAATACTCCATTGAAGGAACAGGGTTGGTAACAGTTATTGTGAGGAAAAGGATGGTAAAGCTAAAAATATTTAATGGTTAAATTGTAGAAAATAATATTTGAAGAAGATATATTTTCAGTTCAAACCCAAGAATTCACACCTTGTTCAGAGTATGCCAGAGTCCATTGCTTAAGCTTGCATTTCCAGAAACTTGGATATTTATTGTCTATGAACCAAGAGTTGAAGGAGCATCTTGCACACAGGTTTGTCCTCCTTCAACTCATGAGGCTTGAGTATTTCAACTTGTAATTACAGAGAGAAAACATAATTTCAGTAGGATTAGATCTTCATGTGTGCTGCACTTCTTGAAAATGTCTAATTTCTGATTCTACCTTTTCTGTTACATTCTAGGCATATCTTTCTATTAAGTCTTGCTCTATCTCCTTTTACCTTGCTGAAATTCTGTCTTTAGAGTGATTTCCACAATTTAGTTTTATGTGCTCACTTTATTGCATTAACCATTCCCAGTCATGATGAAGCCATACAGTAGCTAAACATTATTCGTAATTGCAGGACTCAGAGTTACTCTAAACTTTAAAGACTGATTTATTTATTTGATGGAGGGTGGGGAGGTTGCAGAGGGAGAGAAAGAGAGTCTTAAGTAGACTCCACAGCAGGCATGGAGCCTGATGCAGAGCTTGGTCTCAGAACACTGAGGTCACAACATGAGTTGAAACCAAGAGTCAGATGCTTAACCAATGGTGCCATCCAGGTGCCCCAAGAATTATTCTAGATTTTAATCCTGATCAGCCTTCTAATAAAACAAGTTTAGATTAGTTAATATATATTGAACAGTTACTGCATACCCAGTACCACACAATGTGCTTTATATGTAATATCTTACTTCATCTTCTTAACAAGCCTGTAAAATAAGTGCTAGTATTATAACCCTTCCAAACAAGAGGAATTTGAGACTCTCAGTGGATAAGAAACTTGCTGTATGACACAAATAATAATAATAAAAAAAGTAATATGGCTTTTGTTTCATTTCAAAGCTTAAAGTCACATTTTAAAATGAAAATTTTAAAATAATTGCATTGTATCAGTCAGAAAAAAAGGAAAATAACTAAATTTTAGGAATACAAGAAATGTTTAACAAGATGTAAGTTTTATAAAATAATTCAATTAATAAAATAATTACTATACATCAACAATGAAATTTAGAAAAAATTTTAAATATCCCATTTAATACCATAAATATAAAATCCCTTGAAATACATCAAATAACATGTAGTACAAAATTTCTAATGAAAAATAATACTTAACTGAGAGAATTTAAGGCTGACCTAAACAATTTTAAATGTACTATGTTCATGGACATTAAAACATTAAATATTGAAATAATGTCAAATTATCCTATAGAATTAATATAATTCTGGGCTAAATACAAATATGGTTGTTAAAGGAAACATGAATAACTATGTTTCCAAAATTATGAAGAATCAAGAACACTCTTTATATTTCTGAGGAAAGAAAGATAGGAGAAGGAAGCTTACCCCATTATATATAAAGGTTTATAATGAAGGCTCTACTCATTCATAGGATAAAGGGAGAAATAAACCCCCAAATCAGATCCATAGTCAGATTTCATAAAGGAAATTTGATGAATAGAATATATCGAACTTTTATATCTGACAGATTGGATATGTCAGATCAATAGGAAAAAGTTTATTCAATATATATATACCAATAAAAATATTTCTTCTATACAGAAAAATAATTGGATATCTATCTTACATTATATATAAAAATTAACCAGAGGCACCTGTGTGGGTCAATGAAGCATCTGAATCTTCATTTTGGCTCAGGTTGTAATATCTGGGTCTTGAGATTGAGACCTGCATCAGGCTCCACACTGAATGCAGAGTCTGATTAAGACTCTCACTCCCCCTTTCCTTGCCCCTCCTCCTGTGCTCCCTCCCTCTCTATCAAATAAATAAATATTTTTTTTAAAAAACTGGCATGATCAAGGACTTAAATGACAAATGCAAAACTTTAACAAATTTTAGTACAAAATACAGATTAACATTTGTCTAAACTGAGTAGGGAAGTATGTTTTGCATTATTAACTACATTCCAGTGTAAGAAAATATTGACAAATTTTATTTAACAAAATATTCCTCAAAGAATCTTAAATAAAATGGAAAAATAAGTTATAAAGTTGTTATATACTAGGTGGAGATACTTTATATTCATCCTTTGTTATAAGTGTTCCAAAATTGTAATATACAGATGAGAATCAAAAGGAAAATCTCCAAATAGAATGAGCATAAATTTGAATCAACATTAAAGATTTATCAAACATGTTATTAATCAGATTGGCAAAGTTTTAGTATCTCACAACTTGCAATTGTTCTTGAGAGGTAAATTACTAGACCATTTTGGGAGATATGATGTTAGAATCTTACAAAATTCAACATAATAAAGTTATAACTTGGTAATTCTCCTACTGGTTGTCTCAAAAGAAAACTTTGCCCATTTGCATCAAGAGACACAAAACAGAATATTCAGAGGAACACAAAGCTATAAACTAACACTGATGGACAGGAGGGTAGTTTAATATCATGGCATATTTATGCAACACTATAATGAAAAACATACAAATACACTACAGTGAGACATCAATATAAATAAGTTTAAGCAACTGAATTTAAAAAAGTATCTAAAGATGGCATACAGCATGATGACTGCTTTTTTGTATAATTTAAATTAAAAACAACTAAAGGAAACAGTACATTTTAATATTTATATTTATAATATATAAGAATACACTTAGCACATGTGTATGTATGTATAAATATAAATATCTAAATATGTATTCATACATGTTAAAACTATGTATTTCCAAAATCATGGGAATAGTAAGTACAAATTTCAGTACAGTGACTAACTTATGTAGGAGAGAAAAGTGTAAAAAAGGAGAAAGAGTGCCTAAATAGAGAAGATTTGTTCAAATATTCTAGACTCCATATAGATGTTTTGTTGCTGAATACATGCATTAATTCTATTATTGAAAGTAAATGTATATCCTCATATACTCATGTATATATACAAAAGAAACTCATTCATGATAAGAGTGTGTCATACAACACTTTAGACTGGATGGACATAACAGATATATACAGAACATTCCATCCCCCAAAAGCACGATATTAATTCTTTAAAGTGTCATGGAGCATTCTCCAGGACAGATCACATGTTATGCCATAAAATAAGTCTCAATAAATTTAAGAAGGTTGAAATCATATCACACATCTTTTTCAACCACAACAGTATGAAATGAGATATAAATCATAGGAAAAAAATGAAAAATTACCAACATGTGAAGGCTAAAGAACATCAAACTAAACAACCAATAGGTCAACAACAAAGTGAAAATTTAGAAACAAATGGAGGAAAATGAAAATGAAAACACACAGTCCAAAATCTCTGAGACACAGCAAAAACAGTTTTAGGAGGAAAATAAATAGCGATACTGGCCTAGCTCAAAAAATAGGAAAAAGCTCAGATAACATACACTTACACATAAAGGAACTAGAAAGAAAGAACAAACAAAGCTCAAGGTGGGTAGAAGGAAGAAAACTAGGATCAGAGCATAAATAAATGACATAAAAACTTAAAAAAAATAGAAAAGATCAATGAAACTAGGAGCTGGTTCTTTGAAAAGATGATGTTAATAAACCTTCTGCCAGACTAGAAAAGAAAAGAGGACCCAAATAAATAAAGACAAGTAAAAACTGACACCACAGAAATAAAAAGGATTGTAAGAGACTACTATGAAAAACCGTATGCCAACAAATTAGACAACCTAGAAGAAATGGATGAAATCCTAGAAATATACAATTTTCCAAAACTAAATCAGGAAGAAATAGAAAACCTGAACAAACTTATTACTAGTAACAAAATTGAATCAACAATCAGAAAACTACCAAAAAAATAAAACTCCAGTGACCAGACAGATTCATATGTTAATTCTACCAAACATTTAAAGAGCTAATATCTATTCCCCTCAAATTATTTTAAAAAAAGAAAAGGAAGGAAAGCTTCCAAATACATTCTACAAGGCCAGCATTACCATGGCATCAAAACCAGACAAAGACACCACAAAAACAAACAAACAAAAACAAAACAAAACAAAAAAACTACAGGCTAATATCCCTCATGAACAAAGATGCAAAAATCTTCAACAAAATCTTAGCAAGCCAAATCCAATAATACATTAAATAGAACATTCATCACAATCAAATGGGATTTATTCCAGGGATGCAAAGATGGTTCAATGAATTGCAAGTCAATTAACATGACATTCCACATCAACAAAACAAAGGATAAAAACCATATCATATCAACTGATGCAGAAGAAGCATTTGACAAATGTCGACATCTGTTCATGATAAAGACTCTATAAATAGTGGATTAGAAGGCACACATAACTCAACATAATAAAGCTACTGTATGAAAAACCCACAGCTAACATCATACTCAAAGGTGAAAAATAGTTTTTTCTCTAAGATGAGGAACAAGACAAGGATGTTCACTCTCTCCACTTTTATTCAACATTGCACTATAAATCCTAGCCCTAATAGTTATAGAAGAAAAAGAGATACATTTGCAAATGTATCCATATTGGAAAGGAAGAAGTTAAACCACCATTATTTGCAGATGACATGAAACTATACAGAAAACCATAAAGACTCCACCAAAAAACTATTAGAAGTAACATATGAATTTGGTAAAGTGGCAGGATACAAAATTAATATCCATAAATCAGTTGCATTTATAAACACTAAAAATGAAGTAGTAGACAGAGAAATTAAGAAAACAATTTACAATTGCACCAATAAGAATAAAATATCTAGGAAAAAAATTAACCAAGGAAATGAAAGAACTGTACTCTGAAAACTATAACACACTGATGAAAGAAATTAAAGATGACACAAATGGGAAGATATCCCATGCTCGTGGATTGGAAGAATATTGTTAAAATGTCTGTACTACCCAAAGCAACCTCCAGATCCAAGGTAATCCCTTTCTAAATGTGAACAGCATTTTTCACAGAACTAAACAAGAAATCCTAAAATTATGGAACTACAAAAGACCCTGAATAGCCAAAGCAATCTTAATAACAAAACTGGAGGTATCACAATGCCAGATCTAATGACATATTACAAAACTATAGTAATCAAAACAGTATGGTACTGACACAAAAATGGTATGTGTATCAATGGAACAGAATAGAGAACCCAGAAAGAAACTTATGCTTTTTGATTAATTAATCTATGACAAAGGAAGCTAAAATATGCAATGGGGGAAAGATACTCTTTTTAGTAAATGGTGCTAGAATAAGAGCACCTGGGTGGCTCAGTTGGTTAAATGTCTGCCTTCGGCTCAGGTCATGATCCCAGGGATTCCTGGGATGGAGCCCCACACTGGACTTCTTGCTTAGCAGGAAACCTGCTTCTCTCTCTCCCTCTGCCTTGTGCTCCCCCTACTTGTGCTCTCTCTCTCTCTCACTCTCCCTCTCTGTGTCAAATAAATAAATAAAATCTTTTTTAAAAAATTGTGCTGGAAAAACTGGCAGCTACATGCAAAACAATGAAATTGGATTTTCTTACACTATACACAAAAATTAACTCAGAATGGCTGAAAGACCTCAATGTGAGACCTGAAATCATAATCTCCCAAAAGAAAACATCAGCAGGAATATCTATAGCATCAGGCATAGCAACATTTTTCTAGATGTCTCCTAAAACAAGGGAAACAAAAGCAAAATTAAAATACTGGGAGTATATAAAAATAAAAAGCTTCTGCACAGCAAAGGAAAAAATCAACAAAAAAGGCAACCTACTGAATGGGAGGAGATTTTTGTAAATGATATATTTGATAAGGGTACACAATATATAAAGAACTTATACAACTCAACACCAAAAAAAAAATCCAATTTAAAAATGGACAGAAAACTTGTACAGACATTTCTCTAAAAAAGACACCCAGATCGCCAACAGACACATGAAAAGATGCTCAACATCACTCATCATCAGGGCAATGCAAGTCAAAGTCACAATGAGATGGCACCTCACACCCATCAAAAAAGCCAAACTCAAAAACACAAGAAATAACAAGTATTGGCGAG
>RCUC01026291.1:0-15365 GCA_003697995.1 Taxidea taxus jeffersonii
GGGGGGGGGGACACCAGACCAGTGGGCCGCCTGTCCTTGGCTGTGTCTCCTGGTGGCCATGCAAGGCCTCTCCCTGCACTTTGCTCCCTGTTTCAGCTTAGGCTCTGGGGGTAATGAAATAAAGTTCCAGATTTATATGTCTTATGCAATGGACCTCATGGCCGTTTCAACAGCGGTGAGAAGAATGTGCAAGGTCCCCAATGCTTCCGTTCGTTACGCAGTCGCTCAGTGTGGCAATCTGAGAGGACCCACAATCTCAGCAGGAGTGGGGTGGGAGGGGGACGTGGGGGCCCCCCAGGGCTGGTGGCCCCGGGGAGGACAGCCTGCTGGTCAGAAACAGGGGAGGACCCCCATGCTGCTCCGCGGGGCCCTGCCAGCCGGGCCCAGCCTCCGAGCACATCTCCCCGCAGCACCCAGACGTACCTGTGCGGGGTGAGAGGCTCAGGGGGTTTCTGGGTAAGTAGAGAACCTCCTGTCGGGGACACTCAAAGAAAACCTTTCCGAGGAGTGAGAAGCCATTCATACAGAGAATTCTTCACGGTGCGCGGTGTGATGGTGTGGCCGGCCCCGTGGGGTCGGCCAGAGACGGGATGGGAAAAGGCCGAGCTCATTCTCTTCTGTCTTTGAGTGGCCCGAGGCTCTCTTGTCCGCTCGTGCTTGTTTTTAGAAAAGCATTTGGTGAAGCTGAGGGTCGTTTCTCTGATCGAGCAGCCCTGAGACGGGGTAAATGGCCTAGAAGGGACTCTGTAGCACAGATATTTCGAGTTCAGTAGGCCGTCGAGGGGAGAAACCAGCATTTGGTTTTTAAAACACGAGACGGTAACATTGACTCGGGAAGAGTTTGTGGTCCTCGGTTCCCTGGGGTGCGCGGGCGGCCGCCCAGTGGGGCGCAGACTGCCCCGGGCCCCCGAATGGCTCCGCTCGCAGCTCCGGAAGGGTCCCGAGAGCTCCCAGCTAAGCCGATGTTTCAGAGCTGGCCGGAGAGCCCGAGAGGCTTGGGGCAGGGCCGGGAGCAAGGTACGCCGGAAGCCCACTGGAGCGCCCCCGGACTGAGCACCCCACTTTGCGCCAGGATGTCCTGGCGGGCTTCCCGGGTCGGTGTGAGCCTGGCATGCGGGATAGGACCATAGGCCCTGGGCGTCTGGCTGAAAGCTGGCAGGTCCTAACGTTGCCTGAAACCCGTGCTCCTCGAGGTCTGTGTGTGACGCCGATTCAGCAGGGCTTTGCTGCGGGGGGCGGGGGGGTGTCACCTTGTCGCCTCCCTGGGGTACCCTTGGCCGGGTCTGGGGACAGTGCCGATGGTCACGGCCGGGGCGCTGGGTGGCTCAAGGCCAGGATGCTCTTAGACGTGGGTCACACGCAGCGTGGTGTCCACCCCGAGTGCCCCCCGGCTGCACACAGCAGCAACGCTGAAGGGGAGAAACTCGGATTTAACCGCGTGACAAGTGGAAATTACTGCTGAAGGTGCGCGGGGTTCGCTTTCCTTGGGAAAAGTGAATCCCAGCCCGGTCTTCGATGCCGTTCATAAAACACTGAACGATTAGGAGGGACGACGGGAGACCGTTCCCGTGAGAGGGGACTTTGTGTCTGCATCGGAGAAGGGGGTGACGCTCGCGCGCCCCATGAGGAACATTCTCCCGTTCGCCCCTGGCTGCGGCGCCCAGTCTGAGCTCGGGGCCTCAACAGAGGAGCGGTGAGGTCTTGTGCTGGGGCGGGGTGGGTCACGGAGTTCTGCCCGTGTGGCCCCCTGGTCACCTGCGGGTCACCGGACGGTGGTCACTGTGATGCTGGCTGAAGATGCGGGTTCTCAGACTAAGCACCCCCTCACTGAAGGGGGCTCCCTGGGGTTGGGCCCCAAGGATCTGCCTCTCACCAGCCCCCCAGGGCACAGCTGTGGGCATTGACCTTGAGGACCCTTGCTGTTGGGAACTCCATGGGGCTGGCTGTTGGGACGGTGGTATCTGAGCCCTGACTGGGTCACCCTGAGAAGACTGGCGTCTTCCTGAGTCGGGCTGAGGGTTCCCCCCGGACTTCACATTCGCGGAGGCTGGCAGGTGGGTCTGGTTTTGCCCGAGACCGAAGGTTTTCACCCGACAGCCCTGACCCCCTCGTTGGTGTGTCTGGATTCCAGTTTCAGAATCTGGAAACCGCCTGTCCACGTGGCCGCCTGAATTTTTTTCAGTTCTGCCTCCTTGTGGCTTTTGCAGGTTTCCAGCTTTGAGCTCTGGTCCTGGTTGCTGGGACCGTCAGGTTTGGAGAGGTCAGGAACAGCTGTGGAGGACCGGCAGAGGCAGAAAACAGTTCGTTGCCTTTTAAGCAGGGCCCTGGGCTGTGGCTGGGCCCGGGAGGGTTAGAATGCCAAAACGCAAAGCAAAATTTCTATTAAAAGTAGCAGGGCGGCTAGGACCACATTCAGACTTCTTGCAAATGTTCCCTTTTCATGCTAAATTCTGGCTAGGGGTTGGTTTGAAAAAGCAACAAATTGTTCTTTGTTTTGAACATTCTAGTGAAACCATGTGCGACTTCCTCTTTGTGCTAGCTGACCTCAGCCTCCTCCTGGCGCTCTGGTCCCGGGAAGGATTCGCCCAGAGGCAGATCCAGGATGTGTGTGGGGAGGAACCGCCGGCAGGGGCTGCATTCTGGTGCCCTTGGGTGGTCCTGGTTGGGGAGGGACCCTTCCTGGCCTGGTCTTTTCAAGACGGAGGTCCACGGGTCCTGAAGGTCCCTGAATGCCCCGAATGCGAGCTGATGGCCAGAGGGGACTGTCAGGACGGCGAGATCTGCGGGTCCTGCCTGCGGCTGTGGGTGTCCGCCTCTCTCATGTGCTGCTTTCTATTCCTTCAGGCCTGGGCAGTGTTCAAAGGCAAGTTTAAGGAAGGGGACAAAGCTGAACCAGCCACTTGGAAGACGAGGCTCCGCTGTGCCTTGAACAAGAGCCCAGATTTTGAGGAAGTGACAGACCGGTCCCAGCTGGACATTTCTGAGCCCTACAAAGTTTACCGCATCGTGCCCGAGGAGGAGCAAAAATGTAACTATCCAGGACGGGCGTGGGGCCCAGCGGAGGCCGCCCGGCCCGCAGCCCCCGCCGGAGAGCCTGGGTGCCGGGTGGGGGGCACCTCTGGGCGAGCGGTTGCGGCGCAGCCCACCGCCCTCTCGCCTGCGCCGGCAGATCCTGAGAGCGCTTCCCCCTGACCTCGGCCACCGTCCGCTGGCCAAGTGGCAGTTTCCACTGGGAGGGGAGGCGGCGCCCGTGGGAGGAAAGGGTGGGGAGGCCGGCCGGCTGCCGCTCACCGCCGTCAGACCCGGAGCTGACAGTGGGGCCTCCCTGGGGCGCGGTCACGGGGGCCGGGCAGGGGCGAGTGGCCTGGGCAGCGTGGGGCAGCAGTTCCTCTGTTTTCTAACAAGGCCCAGAGGAGGCTGGGGGACAGGTGGATGCAGGCGGGCGGAGGGTCACGTTCCTGAATGCTCGGGGGGATGATGGCACCGTTGGCTTCGTTGTCGGAGACCCTGACATCTCGGCACCTGGCTAGAGCCCGAGGGTTACTGGGGGGCTCCGGGAAGCCCTGATTCCGGAGTGACTCGTCCCGGGTGCGTGAAGGAAAGCGAGCGCTCAGAAGTTCTCCCGGGCTGTGCACACGTTCCGAGTCTGAGCTCTTCCCAATGGGGGAGGCTTGACGGTGTCGACAGAGAATTAAAAAAGTCAAAATTGTGACTCTCCCAAATCTACAGTGAGCCTGGGTCAGAGAGTCATTTAACTCCCAGGGGAGCCAGCATAGGACAGGGACAGTGGGACGGAGACCCTGAGGCTCGGGTGGTGCTTGGTCCATGAGCCCAGCCACTGGATGTCCTGTCCCCAGCGGGCAACCCCATTTTCGGGGTTTGTAGCTTCACGGTGTGTAAGTTAGCATCGAGCATGGCTGAGTCGGTCGTCAGCAGTACGTCAAACCGGCCTTTCCCTGGAGAGTCTGACGGCCTTGACAGGGAGGCCTTGACCTTGACTGGAAGACTGAGACCTTGACCTTGACCGGGAGGCCTTGCCGGTAATGCTCCGGGTGGCCTCTGAAAGGCTAGGCATGCATCTTTCCCTCTTCCGTCCAAGTTCTGGATAGTTTGTCATCAGCCCCAAATGAACTGTGGTTGGAGGGAATGGAGAAGTGTGTCTTCTCTGCCCCCCGCCCCGGCTCAGCCAAGCTTGAACCGGCAGGTGAGCCCAGCTTGTTTATGGCGTGGGGTGCAGCCAGCATCACCTGCCCCGGTGGGGGTTACAGAAGGAGGCGGATCTCGGGGCGGGGGACACTGCATTTGCATAGTGTCTAAATGGACCCACTGTGCCCCGTACTTCAGTGGTTTGCAAGCTTCACTGGGGGCCCCTCTGCCCCGTGCTTCCCCCTGCTTCCCTCATCTGCAGCTTCCAGCGAGTCCTTGAGTGTCCGAGTAGAATCCGGGTTCAGCTGGGATGGAGCGAGAGTCAGTCGGAGCCTGTTGGTTATAGGAAGCGGCCGGCAGATCTCTGGCCCAGGGGTAGGGGTGAGGGTGGGGAGGGAGTGAGCCTGGGGTGGGGGCTTGCCGTGGGGCCCCCTGTGCCTGGAGGCCGTGTGCGCACGCCCGGTGTGTGCACAGATGTGCGCTGTGTATTTGGAAAAGCCACAGAGACGTTTCCTGTCAATTAACTTTAAAAAATGACGCCAATCTGCACACACTGTGCCAGGAAATCTTCTGAGTGTCTTCAGACAGCCCGGCTTATGGATGGGCCCCAGATGGGTGGTGAACGCCTGGTGTGAAGCGTGTCTGATGGGCGCTCATGCTCCATCCCAGCCAGCGGCTGTCCTGGCCCTCGGACTGTTAGAGACCACCACCGACTTCTCCCTTTGACCCGGCCGAGCAGAGGCTGCGGCGGCACGGGCCATCATTTCTGGGCTTCTTCCAACCCAGTGAAGACACGGACTGACTTGTATTTCATTGAACTCAGCATTGAACAAAAACCCCAGACCGAAAAGCCAGGCCTGATTCTGCCCTCGATGACGGCTGTGATGCTCTGGGCCGTGTGTCACGTGTCACGAGATGCTCTGGGCCGTGTGTCACGCGTCGCCCAATTTTCCGCAGGCAAATCAGGCATGGCGACTCCCGGCTGCGTGAGCGAGGTCACCGAGATGGAGTGCGGGCGACCCGAGATCGACGAGCTCATCAAGGAGGTGAGCGCGCAGCCCTTCCCCTCGTTCCCCAAGTCCATCCCGGTGCCGCGGAGCTCCCTGCTCTGGGCCGGTGACGTTCGCACCAGCTTCTGAATGGTCGTCTTAGAAAAGGCCTCGCGGAATCCCTTGGCTTCTTGGGCGGGCTGCACTGAACAAGACGGGACGTCCCCGCCGGGCTTGGGGTTGGCCTTACGACGGGGACGGGGCTGCGGCTCGCCCCGCAGGCCGGCTGCTTGTCTCAGGGTCTGCCGCTGGGCGGCGGGTAGCCGGGCCTGCTCGAGCCGTGCGCGAACCCATCGCGGGCTGTGAGCCGAGGACCGGATGGGTCTCCGTCGGCGAAACCCGTGGGCTCTCGGAGGCCGGCCTCAGCTCTGCAGACGGTCGTTCCTAGTCCCGCCCGTCCGCCTCGCACCTCTGCTGCTCGGGCTGTTCGCAGGTGGACCCCGCATGGCTGACGCCGTCCCGCACCGTCCTCGTGAGAGGCGGTCGGCTGCTACAGAGTCTTCCTGACGCCCGCGCGGCCCAGCGGGGTTTGCAGGAGTCGCTCGGCCGCCCGGGAACACGCAGATAACCACGCGTGGCCTCCGCCCGGCGGCCTGGCTTCGGTGCGGGCAGCAGGTGCCGGGCTTCGGGGTGCTCTGGCAGCGGACCGGCTGCATTCCCGGCCTCGCGTCTCAGCGACACCCCGTTTTCCCTGCGAGGCTTTGCGGCCGGCTCAGGGAGGGAGGCGGTCAGTTGGCACACCGGGGCCCCAAGAAACAGATTTCCAAGGTTTGCTGATGAGAGCCGTCGGCCTCCGTTCAGGACGGGGTCGGAGCCGGCGGTCCAGGTGTGGGGAGGGAGGCAGGACGCACTCGGTCCCGCGAGTCTGTCCAGCGTCCCTGCTTGCTGGTGTCCCCGACCCTTCTGCCTCTCCAGGGCATCGGGCCAGCCAGGTGACCTGGCCGTTGGTTTTGCGACAGGCGGTTCCACAAAAAAAGCCATAAACTTATCAGGGGTCCTGCAGTGGCCCGCCACCCAGGCTCGTCCTGGCGGGTGCGTCTTCATCGGTCGAGATGCAAAGTAAAGTTTTCCTTGTGTCTTGGGATCCAGGCGTCCCCACACGGTGTGGCTTTTTGTCTAAACCGTCTAAGCCGTTCATGTGTCCCAACCCCCGAGTCCCGCTCTGGAAGCCCAGTGAGCGCAGTGCTCTTGACTCGCCCCTGTTCCCGCAGCCGTCTGTGGACGACTACATGGGGGTCGTCAAGCGGAGCCCCTCCCCGCCTGACGCCTGTCGGAGCCAGCTCCTCCCGGAATGGTGGATGCAGCAGCCCAGCGCAGGTGGGGACCCCCTACCGGGGACCGCCCGCTCGTGGGGGGTGGCGGCGGCGGGGCCGGGGGGCTGCTACTGCCGTGAGCTGTTTCAGGGAAGGTAACTTTGCACCGCCCCCCCCACTGCCTCTTAGGAAGGCACATGGACCCTTCCCCGGGGGGAATCTGCTCGGCCAACCCCTCCCAGGCCAGAGGGGAGATGGGGCTCTCGGCTGCACTTGAGCTTGCCACAGGGGCCCGCCAGCCACTCCCCCAGGACATCAGAGACCCCCTCAGAGCCGAGGCAGGGGGCAGGGCCAGGACGCTGCGGGTTGCTCACCGGGAGTCCTGGCTTTGAATCCCGTAGTCTTACAAACTTAAGTTTGTAACTTAAAGTCTCCGTCCTCGCATCTAATGGAGACACCAGGACTGTCCCTGGTGGACACATGTCCCGGGGGTCACAGGCTGAAGGAGACATTCATGCGTTTATTAGCTCCTGATGCCCCCTGCATCTGCCCTTGGCACACGTGGATTGCTGTGTGTTCGGTTCAGCTGGTTTCAGGGGCCGCCAGGCTGTGAGGTGGCAGTTCAGCCTTCAGGACCCTGGGCGAGTCCCCTCTCCCCGCATTGTGGTGGCACCTTGGGGAAAGCTGGCTCGGGCCCCGGGCTCCCCGCCAGAGACAAGGCCTGGGTGGTGGGCACGCAGGCCCGTGATATTTCGGGAGCAGGCCTTCGGGTGGGAGGAATGGGGCCCCAGAGCATCGCACTGACCCTCCATCAAAAATCCCACAGCCCAGAGGATGTTCCCTCCCCGCCCTTTGCTGGTTGAGTTGAGGTCTGGTTTATGAAACGTGGGTAACCGTGCTGGGGCGGGGGGAATCCCACATTCAGTAGAAGCCTCTGGCAGGAACTCAGGAGCACGCCCCGGTGGCTTTTAAAGAAACTTCTGCAGAGGGAGCCTTGGGGTTGGTTCCGCACACACACCTGGTCTGAATCTGCTTTTCACTCTCCGGCAGGCTCGCCACTGGTGATGGGCTACACGGGCTACGACACGCACCATTCAGGTAAGGGGCTTCTCCGCGCTGGGCTGGAGGGTGCGACACGGGCGCTCTTAGAAGGCAGAGCTCTGAGGACCTGCTCGGGTCCGTGGACGAGCCGATCTGCTGTCAGAAGTCCGGTCCTCCTCGCTTTTGGAGTAAGCAAGGGGCCGGCCTCCCTGAGGCTCTTCTCCGATTGGGCCGCCAAATCGATCCCAAGAGCTCTTCCTGCGCAACTGCAGGAGAATGAGCATGGGGACAGCTCGGGCCCAGTTCTGCCCGCCTTGTGTGACCCCAGGCAGAGGGATTGAGCCACTCCGAACCTCACTGGAGTGTGGTGACGTTTAAATGGAGTGTCCTTCAGAGTATCTGGTAGGGATGTCATCGGTCACTAAGCATCACCCGTGTGTCACGAGTGCCCATTTTATTTTACTCTCTTCTGCACTCAAGTTCATAATGATAAGGATCTTGGTGATGATGATGGAGATGATGGTGGTGGGGATGATGATGATGGGGATGGGGGGATGCTGGGGATGATGGGGATGCGACACCTGGCTAGGTGCCAGGATTGGTGCTGAGACCCCCCCCCCCCCCCCCCCCCCCCCATCTGATACTTCCCATCACCTGGCGAGAGGTGCTGTGATGGTTCCCCCTGCCCAGGCTCAGAAGTGCTGGGGTAGGGCTTCGGGCTGTCCCGTGCGTGCTCCAGCCCCTCAGGGTCACGGGTGGGCTCCAGTACATTTCTGTCTGCTTGTGCTGGGGACTCAGACGTCCTGCTGGTGGCCCCTGGGATTTGGAATAGGACTTACCGATGGCGTCTTCCCCGACAGCTGTCGCTTCTCTGGGAAGCGACAGCCTGACTCATCGGGACGGACCGCAGGACCCTGGGTCTGGGGGGCTGGAGGTCTCTTAGTGCAGAGGAGGAGACGGGGCTCCGAGAGCTGTCTGGACCAGGCCCTCGTGGAACGGCTGTTTGAGACACTGGAGGCAGCTTCACAGCCAGGCAGGAAGATGCCAGAAAAGCAGTGTGTCCCTGTTCACAGTCCTGGTGTCACTGCAGAGCAGCCGTGCGAGCCAGGGACTGTCAGAGCTCCGGCTTCCCGGAGGAGGGAACCCAGGCTCGCAGGATAAATCGCCGGTCGCGGTCACCCCGCTGGGAAGCAGTGGCCCGGGTCAAAGCCAGGCACCTGGCTGCCTGCAGTGGGCCCGGCAGTGGCCCTGGCTCGCAGGGCCAGGCCTCTGACCTAGTCTGCTCTGGGCGGCAGCCCGGGCAGTCTGCTGACCGACCAGTGCTCCCTGGGGGCGGGGCGGTGGCATCTGGGTGAGGAGAAAGTGTGCCCGGTCGCCCCAGCGGGGCCCCAGCACCCGGCGGTGAAGCAGCCTGTAGTGCAGCGTCATGCGAGGAAAACCAGAACACACTGGTCTCAAGGTTGCGGACTTCAGGACCTCGGTTGCAGTCACCCCCACCTGCGTAAATAACTCCATGGTGGGGGTCCTCCGTTCTCGGCCCTGCAGGGATGAGGTGATGAGGGGCCGGGTAGGGAAAGGTGGTGGGGAGCGCTGGATGCCGTGGCCTTCAGATGCCACCAGCCTTGATTGCCCCATTTTTCTGGGGAGATCAGGAGTCCCGATTTTTATGCGAAACCTTCCCAGGTCAGAGTGGCCATAGGTCGGCGTTAACAATGCCCCCGTGGGCCCGTGGCTCCAGACGCCCCCGTGGCTGTCCGTGGGCGCCTCAAGTGTGCCCACGACGTCCGGGGGTCAGGGTGGGGTGTGAGCTCGGACAGCGGGGCGCCGTGCCGCCGAGCGCAGACGCGTGGCGGGCCTGCTGGGGAGCGAGGGAAGCCGTCTCCCCGCGCAGCCGTCCCACTGCCCAGCAGGCGCCTTAACGTCTACGCCGTTTCCTTCTGGGCTGAGTGTGCTGATAGGGTGGGTGCACTAGCTGTGTACCGCATAGACCCAGAATCAGGACTTGGAGCTCCCGGAGTCGCCTCTGCGCAGCCAGGGTCGTCCTGTTTCCTGGGTTAATCTTGTCGCAGCTGCTCCCGCGGTGCTGGTGGGTGCGGAGCGCACGCATGAGCTCACGCCGGCCTCGGCCACCGGAGGGAGGCGGGTGCCACTGTTACTCTGCTTTGCTGGTGGGGAAACTGAGGCACAGAGTGGTGAAGCCGCCTGCATCTGGTCACGCAGCTGGGCCCCATGTCAGGGCGTCTGTGCTCCTGGCATCGTCACCACGGTGTCCCTGTGCTGAGGCCGTCCCCCGGTGGGCGGGGGGGTCCTTGAGACTTGGGAGAGGCCAGCCAGAGCCCCGTAGCGGTCCTGGTGGTGGCTTTTCCCTCGTGGCTCCCGTCGGGCGCCGTGGTTCTGGCTCAGGCCCTGCCCCCCCGAACCTTTCCCAAGCTATGCTGCCCTGGGGTGTGGGGACAGCCTCACATGGGCGTGTGGGGAGCCCCCACCTGCTGCCCCCTGGGAAGCAGCCCGTTCTCCTGGCCGCGAGCCGCTGTGAGTACAGCTGTGGCAGCGACAGGGCGAAGGCGCGGAGTGGGGACAGGGTCGGCGGGGGTGTTTGTTCATGCGGGACGAGGTGCGGGACTGCTGTGGAGTGTATCCGGGCGAGATGCAGTGTTACAGACCTGCTGGGTGGGAGGACAGGACGCTAGGCTGCCGCTTCTCGGCGGGGAGACCCCACATGGGCCTCTGTTCCCACGTGTCAAGTAAGTGGATTGGACCAGGACATCTACGCTCCCAGCCTGCCGTGACTCCAGAATGCCATTTAACTCCAGCATGGGAGAACGGAGCCCGAGAACGCTAGTGGGGTCTTACTTAACTGAATGATTCTTCTTTAAAGAGATTTATTTGTCAGAGCACAAGCAGGGGAAGCAGCAGGCAGAGGGAGGAGCAGATTCCCTGCTGAACAGGGAGCCCGGTGCCACGGGAGTCGATCCCAGGGCGGTGGGATTGTGAGCTGAGCCGAAGGCAGATACTCAACCGCCTGGGCCGTGTGGGTGTCTCTGAGAAATGATTCTTAAGCAGAACCTGGGTTCCAAGGACTAGACACACTTAGAAATCCTGGTCCCGTGGCTGCCCCTGCCCGTGGCCCAGAGACCTGGTTTGCCCAGAGCTGGTGTTAAGGACCCATCAGCGCCCACCTGGGGCTTCTTGAGGGGACCAGGGCCTGAGAGAAAATTGCAATTTCCGTTTACTTGATGCTGGGGTGCCACGGCCCGCCATCCTCAGGGCAGCTCATGTGCGGAAACCGGACTAACTTGGGACGTAGACTCCTCTGAGCGTAGCGGAGAGGGCTTGGAGATCCAGTGTGACATCCGCGGAGCCCCAAGGGGACTGCATCTGTCAAGGAAAGGGGGGCTCCGTTTGCCCCCCTTAGGAGTGGGGGAGCAGGCCACGGTTACGACACACGTACGACAGCGTACGTGGGGTGTCGTGGGTGCGCGGGGCAGGACCTCGCAGGACAGCGTCCCAGCGGGACCCGGAGGTGGAGCATCGTCTGGGTCATTGTGACCTTTGCTGGAAGAGTGGAGCGCGCCGTAGTGGTTTTACTGAGTCATTAGTTTCCTTAGTAAGCCTGGTTTCTAGAAGCATGCAGGAACTTCCCCGAAGGCCTGACGCCCCCGAGAAGTTAAACACCCCCGCCCCCGGCCGTGCTGGGGGCAAGGGACAGCCCCCGCCCCTTCCTGCAGCCCCTGACCTGTGCTCCTCGCCCACAGCCTTCTCGCAGATGGTCATCAGCTTCTACTACGGTGGCAAGCTGGTGGGCCAGACCACCACCACCTGCCCCGAGGGCTGCCGCCTGTCCCTGGGCCAGCCGGGCCTGCCGGGCGCCAAGCTGTACGGGCCCGAGGGCCTGGAGCTCGTGCGCTTCCCGCCGGCGGACGCCATCCCCAGCGAGCGGCAGCGGCAGGTGACGCGGAAGCTCTTCGGGCACCTGGAGCGCGGGGTCCTGCTGCACAGCAGCTGCCAGGGCGTGCTGGTCAAGCGGCTGTGCCAGGGCCGCGTGTTCTGCAGCGGCAATGCCGTGCTCTGCAAGGACCGGCCCAACAAGCTGGAGCGCGACGAGGTGGTCAAGGTCTTCGACACCAGCCAGTTCTTCCGAGGTGGGTCCTGCCATCCGCGTGCTGCCCCGAGCCTTTCCGGGGCGCTCTGGGCCGGGGGGAGCGGGGGACGTGGGGTGCATGCAGCTGGGGGGGTTCCTGGCCGGCTCTGCTTTCAGGCCGAGCGGTCCAGGGGAACCTCTCTGGGGCCCAACTGGCGTGGGTGCAGGACGAGGGCGCGGCTCCAGCGGCTTTCATGAGTGGCTGGCGGACAGGGTCTAGACACCCCTGCAAGCCGCAGGGTCAGTCAGACTCGGGGATCGAGGTGCACATTGTGAGACAGGATGACCTTATGTGCGCGGAGTCCTTGGGTTCCTGTCCCGCCCTGTGTGCTCCTCCTGGGACATCAGGCTGGCTCCCAGCTCTATCCCCACCCCTGTCTGTGCCTCCCCCTGAAATAGCTCCAGCTTCCAGGCCGGGGTCTCCCGCCCCCAGCCTCAGATCTCTTTGGGGAGTGGGTTCTCCTGCCCCTGGCCCGGGATCTCTCTGGGGAGCGGGGTCTCCTGCCCCTGGCCCGGGATCTCTCTGGGAAGCGGGGTCTTCGGCCCCTGACCTCGGATCTTTCTGGGTCGTAGGGGTCTGCACCTGGCCTGGGATCTCTCTGGGTTGTGCGGGTCTCCTGCACCCAGCCTGGGATCTCTGGGAAGTGGGGGTCTCCTGCCCCTGGCCTGGGATCTCTCTGGGTTGTGGGGTCTCCTGCACCCAGCCTGGGATCCTTGTGGGACATGGGTGAGCAGGCTTCGCTGGAGGCATGGCCTGCAGATGGGTGGGGTGCAGGGCATGTGCTCTGGTGTGAAAACCCTGGGTGTCCACATGGGGGAGGGGCGGTGCCGGGAGCTGTGGTGACCTTGCCCGCACCCCGTGTCCCCGCAGAGCTGCAGCACTTCTATAACAACCAGGGCCGGCTCCCGGACAGCAGGGTGGTACTCTGCTTCGGAGAAGAGTTTCCAGATCTGACCCCCTTGCGCTCCAAACTCATTCTCGTGCAGGTGAGCTCTCTGGCCCACTCTTTGGGACTCCGTTTATACTGGGCTGGAGAACAGGCAGCAGGGACCGGCGGACCCCACCTGTGGGCAGAGGCAGGCCTCCAGGGAGACCTCCATGTGGGGCTCATGGATTCTTGCTACCTCTCGGTCATCTTCTCATGTTCCAGGACTCTCATGATCTGTGTTTTCTCCTCCTGCCTTAACTCGAAGCCCACTTCCTAGCAAGATTCTACCTTCTAGCAAGGTTCAGTTGCCTAAAGGTCTGAGAGAGAGAGTAGGGCTTTTCAAACCCTTATTTAATCTAATCATAGGAATGAAACTCTAATGGTGGAATCTGGAGCTGGCTGCCGGCTGGGACTGCAGACTTCGCGGGAATAGCAATTGCTCTTCTCTTGCACCTGCTTCCCTGGGGGCTCATGGGGAGGTTCTCAGTGGGCTCTTTGGGTGGAGTAGTCAGAGAATCTGGCTGGGGTGCGAGACCATCCCACACACTTCCCAGCCCCACGTCTGACCTGTGTCCATCCCTCTAGGTCGAGCAGCTGTACGTGCGGCAGCTGGCGCAGGAGGCTGGGGAGAGCTGTGGCGGGGGCTCCCTGGTGCAGGCTCCCGAGGAGCCCCAGCCCGACCAGGTCTTCCGGATGTTTCCAGACGTGTGCACCTCACACCAGAGACCCTTTTTCAGAGAAAACCAACAGATCACGGTGTAAGCCCGTCTCTGGGGCGCGCCGTCCGGCCCCGTCTCGCGCTTTGTTCCTACAGTTACTGTCCTTATTTAAGGCTGTGGATGCCTGTGACCGGGGCGGGACGCTTCGCTGGGCCCCTGGTTCAGGAGGGGCATCCCCGAGGGCTGGATGTTGACGCCCCAGCAGGAGGAGCGCGACGCGACTCTTAACGTGGAAACGTGCCCCAGATGACCCGGGCGCTGTCACTGGGAGTCAGACATGGGCTTCCCGTGTCCCCCAGTTACCGTGACTGGTCGGTTCCTCCAGCGTTTGGGGATAGGCTCACACCTGGGCCTTCATTACCAGCACGAAACTGCTTCCAGGAGAAAGATGGGGGGACAAGGCTGCTTTTTGTCTTTACCTTGTGTTAGAGCGATAGACTCGTGCTTTCAACGCTTGACTCCATGTGAGGGTCTTTACTTTTAAGCCTGTTTATAAGACGTAGAAATACTTAGGTGACAGCCTCGCTTCATCAGGTGACAGCAAAATGCCAGGCGAGTTAGGGGGACGGGCACGCGGCCTAGGATTTGTCCCCGGCGGGCGTGTCCCTTGCTGGAGGACCTGATGTGTTCCAGAATTTTCCCTGTGGGCCTTCCTGCCAGGCAGCTTAGAGCTAAGTTTTTCATTTCTGTAATTAAATCACTCCCAGAGCCCTTGCTCTTCGTCTTTCTAAATGGTTTTGACCGGTCTTAAAAATACGCACACTTTTACTTGTCCTGTTGTAAACTGCTTTGGATTTTCTTCTTACAAAGTGAGCTATAAACCACAGACTGCAAAAGTAACCGTCCATTGTGCATTTTGATTGTGCCTTCGAGTCTGTGAACCAGAGCCCAGCCGGGTGTGGGGCGTGTGGGCATGGCTCGGGCGGACTGGGAATATGTCACTCCCCGTCACCAGCGCTCCGGTCCCAGGGTGGGCGGCGGCAAGGACAGTGCCTTCCCCCTCCCTAGGACCCCTCGAGGTCCAGGGTGGCCCCGGGCCGTGTCCAGTTCTGCTCTTCAGCAGAGCCCTGTGCTGGGACTCCCTGGGGGAGGAGGCCCGGTTTCGGCCCCGGAAGCACTCAGGCTATTTGCTCCCAAAGAAGCAGCATTTACCACTCCCCGCTGACCGTCCACTGTGCACACATCTCCCCCATGGCTCTAAAATGACTTTTATGATTAAGAAGCACTTAAACATTTTTTTCTGGGAGGGAATGTTGTATTTTGCTCAGTTGGGGTGCCTCTCGCCGCTCCGTGCCCTGGGCGATGTGCCAGGCCGGGGTGGGGAGAAGGGGCACAGTCCCATCCTCTCTCCTTCATAACCAGCCGGGTCACCGCCGGCCCCGGCTCAGTCTCGCCGTGAAAGGGCAGGAAGGGGCCTTACCTGTCAAGGTGCACTTGTGTGAAGCGGGAGAAGCTGGGGTTCAGGGGACAAGGTCGTCCCCACTTAGCCCATCTGGCAGCCTTAGAACCGGCGCCTCTGATTGGAAACCCAAGCCGGATTCACTTTGCCCATGGCCGCTTCGGGAAGGTGATGCAGGCTTCGCGGGTCTATCAAGACTTGGTCAGCGTGGGTCCCTCGAGCTGTGTTTGAATCCACCTGAAAATCGAGGGAAATTAGCAGAAGTGGCTTTTCCTCTTTGGCCAACGAAGCCGGCATCGTACTGTTAGGGAGAACAGATCTGTTTTCTGAAGTTATGTCAGAACAGCGGGCTTTGGTCTCTAGCTCAATCAGTAAAGCATAGATCTCGAATGGGCTAAAGGGATATTTATTTTTGTATCTACTTAAAATGTGTATCGATCTGTTTTGTTCTTTATTAAAATAAAGTACGTTTTTAAGAACTGATTCATGTTCTGTGTTTTAAGTCACTGCAACATGATGGGACGCCTGGGTGGCTCAGTTGGTTAAGCGGCTGCCTTCGGCTCAGGTCATGATCCCAGCGTCCTGGGATCAAGTCCCACATCGGGCTCCTTGCTCAGTTGGGAGCCTGCTTCTCCCTCTGCCTCTGCCTGCCTCTCTGTCTGCCTGTGCTCTCTCTCTCTCTCTCTCT
>RCUC01026301.1:0-27709 GCA_003697995.1 Taxidea taxus jeffersonii
AAATCAATAACAGAAAAACAGTCCAGTGCAAAAAGGATAAAAGATGTCATGATGAAATCTATAACAAGCAAATAAACATATGAGAAATTCACTGATTACTTTCCACATAACTGAATGCTACAACTTAAGAGAAATAAGCAAGTAAAGAGACAATTACTATCAAAAGCCTTAAAAACAAAAGGTAGAGACATACCTAAGAAGAAGCAATATCCGTAACATGTGAAGAACTAGAAATAACTGAGAAAAGTCAGACAAGCCAGTACAAAAATGGGACAAGAAGAGGGACTTCAATATTATTCACTGAATAAATGAAGAGCAAAAAAAAGATCAACAAGCCGAGTGATCTTAAAAAGCAGAATGAACTCTAAAGTATGAATGCTATGTAAAATTGTTCAGGTATTAAAAGGAATTATATAGAACTGCTTCCGACAGGCCCAATGGGAACCTAAAATCCATCAAGTGGTCCTCTCCCCGGCATTTTTAACAGACACACTCAGCAAGTCCAGCTCTCACCCTTACTCCCTGAGTGAAGGCTCTTATGGGGAAGAAGCAATCAGAAGCCCCAGGGGCTCTGCAGTCTAACTGATTAAACCAAGGGCAGCATCCTGTGGAAATGCTCAGAAATGCTACCACAAGCTGAGCTATTCTCATTAACTGGTCCACCTAGAAATGCAAATAGTCAAGGAGGCTTAGCAGAAGCTTATTCAGATGGTACCTCCAATTGCAATGATCTTCAAAATGTGATCTGTTTCTAGAACAAACCATCACAATCTCCAGCACCTTGTATATACCTGCTGGTTTGGTAAACACTTCCTGCTCTAACTTAAAAACAGAACATGGGAAGGGGTCACATTCAACTGGGTGGGACAGTAGTGAGACTTCACAGTCTATCTCAGGGTTACATACACTCTTTGCCTCTGTACTCCAATTTAGTTTTCAAAGATACTGATCATCTCCTCCTACAGAACACTACAGTAGTCCAATGCACTGTTTACATTTGCTTTTAAAGACCTCAAAAGCAAGAAGTGACCATATATTCTTAGGTGCCTAGGAAGGATGTTAAGTATGACAGCTGGTAGAAGATAAATTCCATGAAAATATAGGGTCCTGTCTCCTCCTAGCCCATTAATCTGTATAGACTGTTGACATACCTCCACAAAGTAAATGACAAACTGCTTTCTCTGCAGTTGGGGAAAAGTGCTTCATGAGACTTTATACTGCTCCCATTTTACTGAATGCCCCAAAAGGTTGCCAGCTCCGGCTTTAACTGCTCCAAAGAAAAGGCTACCCTACTAGCTAGCTCAAGTCGGGGCACGAGCAGCTCTATACTTGGTTTTAATGGCTCAGTTGATCTAATGGCAACTTCAGTGCCTGTGTTATAGCAGGATACTCTACAAAACGAGTTCCATGTCCCAAGAGGAAAACACAGAGGGGTCTTTTAGAATCCTGAAGCAAGATCATGCTCTCTGCAACCAATGTTACCATTCTGAGGAACAGTTCTAGTCTTGCTACCAAGGCCTGTATAAAAAAGGAAACAATGATGTGTACCAGATGACCAAGTGACTTGAGTTGCCTACTAGATGGATTAGGTGTTGTATTATCCTGTTGGTGTATCTCTTTCTGTATTTTGTTCTGTATACGTCAGCCTGTCCCTTGCCCCAACTCCTACAGCACTTGTTCCGTAACAGTAGACTACCTACGGTGTAGGAATAAAAGCCACATACAGGCTCACCAACATGGACTTCCCCTTACTGACACTATCAAGATTACTGGCAGTGCCATATACCAATTTGTAGCAAAAGTAACCAAAAGTTAATATGGGATATGGTGCCATTCTTGGGAGCATTAGCCAGCCACCAAGTGACAAGATAATTATGCTTCTTCAATCTTGAATGAAGCAGAATTTTATGTTCACTGAAACAGTGATTATGGATTGTGTTGTGCTTCCTCTACTCCCTTCCCCCATGCTTCCACCAGCTTCCTAATCCATGCATTAGTCACAATCATGGTACTTTACACCTCAGAGTTTCTGATTAAGATACCCACTTTATAGAGAAAAAAAAAAATGGACAGATCTTCCAAAGACAATGGAGTTTCCCGGTTGGCCAGCAGTCCATTATCTAGGAGGTGCTGGACTTTCTAGAATGTTTACTGGCCCATTTGAGACTCAATTGTGGTGTCACTTGGGAGACCGTATCCCAGGAAGGTAAAGCTCTATTCTACAGGAGGCTCTTTATGCTCTCTAAGAACAACCACTCCAGGGTGCTGTTTTACCCTGAGCCAGGAAGAAAACTTAGATTTGGGAACTAAGTGGTGAAAGTGAAAAGAAACATTTCACATTTACACTCAATTAGCCATTTACAAATTTCCTTCCATGCCTGGAGGTTAATTTAAAGACAATATTCAAGGGGTGCCTGGGTGGCTAGTGGGTTAAAGCCTCTACCTTCAGCTCAGGTCATGATCTCAAGGCCCTGGGGTCGAGACCCACATCGGGCTCTCTGCTCAGCGGGGAGCCTGCTCCCCCAACCCCTCTCTCTGCCTGCCTCTCTGCCTACTTGTGATCTCTCTCTGTCAAATAAATAAATAAAATCTTAAAAAAAAAATAAAGATAATATTCAAGTGAAGGCTATAAACCATGTTTCTACTGGAGCAGAAACCGAGATTCCAGGTAGCCATATGGAACCAGAATAGTATAGTATCCATGGAGGTATCTGTTAAAGGGATGTGGGCCTGTGCCTACACCCACACCCAAGTGAGAAAGAGGAGTGGGAACATGTCCCTGGAGATTAGCTGGGGAGAACTTGCTAATGCTGTCATCGTTAATCATTAAGCACATGAGCAGAAGCAACAATCCAGGTTTGAGAGTCTAGGTTACTCCTAGACAAGGTGTAGAATTAAGGCAAAAGGGACATGGAATGGCTACTAAAGGAGAGTAAATTATTAATGTGAACCGTGACCGTGTTTCTGGACTCGGAGGGGCAACTAACCTCCAATGTTTTCTTCCTTGCTCTGCAATGTACCTGTTTAGGTGTGTTAAATGTTTGTCTCCGCCCCTGCCCACATCCTCCCATGTTTTACGCAGGGTGTGGGGTGGTTACACATACTCTCTGGTCCAATGGCTAAGGAGTACTGTGATCCAATCTTGCTGAAACAGAGGAATGGAATGGAAATCACCCTCAAGACTTGGTGCTGGATGCAGGAATGAAGAGACCTTGGTTTTCCCCTTTTGTGAAAATGGGAGAGGACTTCTGGTGGTTTGAGACAGGAGTACAATGTTAGGCAGGGGACTTCTTTTTTTTTTAAGTTAACATACAAGTGTGTATATATACATATATATATATATATATATGTATATATGTATACATATATATATATTTTTTTTCACTATAGGAAACAAAAGGCATGAAGTATAATGGGTATTTATTTTTGGCCACCTAATACCTAGAATTCTTAATTATATCCAGATCATCTTAGTTATAATACTTGGTTATAATACCATGGCCACTGAGAAGGATTATCACAGATCCAGACTCAGGAGGAAAAAAACCTGGTTGTTAAAGCAACACAACTATTCTAAGAGGCTCTACATTTTGCTTACCTCCACTAGGAGTAATACAGGTGATGAATAGTAACAGACCTAGTAGCAATCACAGAGAAAGGGAGACTCTTCAACAAGCTAGTTATAAACAAAAGCTAGATTTAGTTAGTGCTGCTTAGATCATATAGATGCTGAAATTCCTCACAAGTGAAATGCTTTAGCTGATGACCTTCTCATTCTGAAACAATCCTTTTGATAACACAGTATTTTACAGAATGATGTTTACTAGGAATGTTCCCATTATGTTATTGCCTAATCGATGCATTTAACTGAGAGCCAGATGCTTTTCATGAATGCTTTTTCATGAAAATGTAAGTAAAATAAGGCCTCCTATATTTACCTAAAAAAATGAAAGGAAAGCAAAGAGGAAGCAGGACCTTTAAGTGCTATAAAAATGCTTCCCTTAAGGAGCATCATTGGTCTTCTACTGGAGGGCAACCCAAGAAGCCTTAATGGAGGTGGTATTTGGAATAGCATCAAAGTATAAGAAACAGGACACTTCAGCTTGGTAATTCAAATCTCTAATACCATATTAGCATATAAGTTGAAATAGTTAAATTACTTAGCTCCCTGACTTGAAAGTAAACTCCTTACTAAAGTCAAAAACTAGTCTTATTCATTTTTGTGTCTCTAGAACCCACTGAGTTGTTGACACTCAATGGATATTTTAAAAGCTGAACCACAAAAGGGCATTCATTAGAAAGATCAAACCTTATATAAGGTAAGTATTCCTAACATAAAACGCCTATATAAGAATAGAGTTAAGAAAGGTAAGTGTGCTCAACTATTCATTCATTCATTCAGCATTTACCAAGCATCCATTATGTATCTGGCACAGTGGGAGAGGTTTTGTACATCAACACTGATTCAACTGTGTTCCTTTAATTTCTATAGCTCTAAACTTGGGGCTCATTTAA
This sequence comes from Taxidea taxus jeffersonii, assembly GCA_003697995.1. Lineage (NCBI taxonomy): Eukaryota > Metazoa > Chordata > Mammalia > Carnivora > Mustelidae > Taxidea > Taxidea taxus. Next base: position 4,516 of record RCUC01026301.1, read on the forward strand.
AGATATCTGACAAAGGGCCTATGAAAACAAATCTGAAATTACTGAATCAAGTTTAGAAGAAGTACCATATGGCATTCATTCGATCCTATTTTATAAACAAAAAGTTGAGAACCAGACCGAATAACTGACTTATCCAAGAAATCAGTTACTTAGTAGAAGAACTAGGATAAAAAAAGGTAGATTTCTGAGTTTTCAAACCAATATTTTTCAGTGTACTACAAGGGCTAAAAGTATTTATTTATGCATTTTTTTAAAGATTTAATTTATTTATTTGAGAGAGAGTGAGACAGAGAGAGGACAAGAAGGGGGAGAAGCAGACTCCATGCTGAGCTGGGAGCCCAATGTGGCTGGATCCCAGGACCCTGGGATCACGACCTGGGCCGAAGGCAGATGCTTAACCTTCTGAGCCTCCCAGGCACCCCAGTAACAGACTTTTCAAAGGATTATTTCATAATCTAGGTATATGTTTGCCAAGGCAAAAAAGAGACAAATAAGTGTATGCTAACTTGGACTAAAGAAACTGTAAGTTTCATGGCCCACCAGTGGATCACAAGGATCCTTGAGTCTGGCTGAAACTGATCAGGAAAGAAATGCCTGTCCTTTCTTCAGATCTTATGAACTAGCAAGATTCCAGAGACATCATTTTATATGACTGATGTTACCCTTTTACAAAAGGGTCAGCAAGTTGTGGCACATCTTGTACAGCCTTCCAACTAAAAATGGTTGTTACATTTTTAAAGAATTAAGGGGGAAAAAGAACAAAAAAGAATATGCAAGAGACTAGATGTGACCACAAAGCCTAAAATATTTACTATCTGGCTCTTTATAGAAAAAGTTGGCCAAACCCTGTCCTAAATTAGTAAAAATTACTAAAACTTTGTATTCACATACTCTGACTCAGTGTTACTCCAGAGTATGAAATACTCACTATGTTACTAAGCCTATGTGGTACAATATTTAACAATGCTGCAAATTTTTCACCAACCAGGCACTTATACTGAGTTGAATTTCTGCAATTCTCAGAAAGAATACATAATCAGTACATCACAGGTGCTGGCTTGATAGGTTATTTCAAATGCTGTTCTTTTCACCTTAATTTAGAAACAGAATTATAGTTACCTTGTTGTCTATTGGCTGAATATTTTTGTAGAGTAACTGTTGTATTGTTACACCTCTATTATTTTATTACTTTCCAGTTTTTCGCTGTTAGTTCTTTTTCTTCTGGCAGATAAAAACAGTAGGAGAGTGGTCCAGAGGATCTTTTGCCATACCCAAGTTAACTATATTAAAAAATGCTGAGGAGAGATGAGCTCACAGAAGGGGAGTCACAATAAGGTCTGTACGCAGATGACAAGCAAGCTGGTGATGTGAAAAAACTGATAAGCATTCCTAGTTTCCCCCAAATCAGGTTCTTTATGGCTTCACTTCATTATCTAGTCTGGGATATTGTAAATTTATAGGATAGTCATATTCAATTCTAATTGGCATATGCTTAACTTTAAAGAAAATACCCATGAAATATGAAAATTAAGGAATAAATTCTTTGCATAACCATAAAGTGTCCTGAAGAAAAATTCACCTACTACATGGAGGTAGGATTAAATACAATGAACAAATTGTTTTTACATTACCTGCAATTTTGAACTATTTGCACCATTATATTTCTAGAGAGATGACTTTAAAGAATACATCACATTTTTTCATAACATAAAGAGAACACTATTTCCTACACATCCCAGTTGGTGCATTATTACTTTCTCAAAAACCAAGCAGTCCCCTTTCCAGTATTCACCTTCGGTAACAAAGACCCGTTCTAGTCCATGTGGGTCTGCTGCCATCTAGTGGATTCCTTAAGGGAAAAATGCTCCATGGCCAAAAGTATTTTTTTGCCCTAAAAATCGTAGGTAGGCATAAGTTGGTACAGGGAGGGGCTGTGTGATGTTCCAACCTGTCACAGTTCGCTGGCGGTATGAGGAGGATGCGATCTGATCAGGGAGAGTGGCCAGCAGGCAGGGGCACCTGGGCCAGCCCTACCAGGCACACAGAACCTTCTAAGAATTATCTCCAAAAAACAGAAGAGAATACAGCTATTTTCTAAACACTAGACATCTCTGCTACTCACCTCCAAAATAACTCAGAATTGTAATAACCAATCACAGAAAACAAAATAATAATTAGGAAAGCCCTTGGGCAGGTGATTTTGAGACTCGGACTCAGTGTCAGCCACATTATACCATATAAATGCGGACCAGCAAAAGCAGCCTTGCAGCCAGACAGCCTGACGATGCGGAAACCTGACCTCATTTCTTCCTAGCTGCTGACCCTTGGCAACTCACGTAATCTCTCCAAGCTCTAACTGCCTCAGTAGTCAAATGGAAAGAAAATCACCTTTTTCAGTTATGAACTCCAACTAAGAACAATGTATGGAAACACCTTGTACTGGAAATTGTAAGAAAGAGTTCAATAAATGGGAGCTAATGGTGTGAAGCAGTTTATGTCTTTCTCCTGAAAGTCAGAAATGAACAATAAGAATATTCTTTTTTTTTTTTTTTTTAAAGAGAGCGAACATGTGAATGAGCAGAGAGGGGGTGCAGACAGGGAGAGGACCTTAAGCAGGCTCCTAGCTCATTGCAGAACCTGACATGGGGCTCCATCTCACCACCAAGAGAATAGGACCTGAGCCAAAATCAAGAGTCAGGCACTTAAGTGACTGCATCCCTCCAGGGGCCCCAAAGAGTATTCTTATTAACATACCTTAACTAACTAAGGTGAGCCATGCACTGAAACTTCATAATCTCTGATACAGTTACAAGAACTGCAGAGATGATGGTAACTATCAGCTGGCACAAAACAATTATATTCTATCATCAGACGCTAAGAGTCAGCTGTTGCTAACACTGACAAGTATCTAGCAGTTACTTACAAAGGATAGATCTGAAACTGAACTAGAAAACGATACAACATGAAAAGAAACAAATTCTGTTTTAGCCTCCCCTCTTTTCTCATCTACCAATCAGTCCCTCTACCCGTTTTAAAGAATGGTTTGGAGTATTACAGGGGATGATAGTTATGAAGACATTTTGAGATGGCATAGGCCTCTTTAAGAATAAAAGATACTGTTACTGGTAGGTTTACCATAATTCAAGGTAGAACCATTAGGTTAGGTTCATTACAGAGTACAAGATGCACAGTATAATATATCATAAAAAAATCAGCAAGCTGAAAAAAAGTATCAATATAAAAAGGTGCTAAGAAAAAATAATCAAGTGAAATTGGGCGATTTCATGTATAAAGAAAAAACAAGAAAAGTGTATTATAATTCTCAAAAAGCACGAGCTGGGAAAACCCTGAGAGAATCTGAAAGACAGCTACTAAAATAATCATGGGCTTTTTTCCAATATGCTCCGTATCTCATGCTGTCTTGTGACCTGGGTAGGCAGTTTATCTTCTTTGTGGGTAAAAGGACTGAAGCAAACTGTGGGGAGGAAAAGGGGTAAGAGCAAGATCAAAGATCTTCTAAAACAGTCTTCAGCTGAGGCTCCACAAGGGAGTCTGCGCCTCCAGAGGCCAAGCCCATTGGCTCGCCAAGCTCTCCTTCCAGAACTAACTGGCACACCCGCAAGCAGAGCCTCTTCCACAAAGTGGTCTCAAACACTTTTTAAGTTTCTCATTGGTTTTCTTCCCAGATATTTCAAAGGCAGGAAGGCATACAGATGAACAAAGTGGAAATGCAGGGTATTTTAAAACTATTATAGATTCATAAAGAGTTAAATCTGAGGGCACGGTTCGTAAAAATTTCAAGCCATTTGAAAACTGTATGTAAACCGTACTCTGGACTTCAAAGACGGCTGGAGTATTACAAACTCTCTTAGCAAAGATATTCAGCGCTAACATTTTATCACATGGATCTACTCAGTTTACCTACTACTCTGAGAGAGTCTAGACTCAGAAGTAACGATGGCCTGGAGGCGGATGCAGCCCCTTCAGAAGGTGATTTGTTTGAGCAGCAAACCCAGGCAAGGACTCCCCAGTGGCCAAGCCCTGCCCCTCCAGCAATCCAGCCTTCCTGGTCCTCCTGGCCCACCTTCTTGACAAGCTGCCCTCCTGTCACCCACCAAATGGCCCATTCATTCTCTTTCTGCTCCAAAAGCCCCCGAGTGTTGTTAGCTATGTCACAAAGTTCACCTCCAGTTTCTATGGCAGGGATTTCCAAACTGTCACCTCACTCCTAATTTCTGATCAGTTCGTCTACCAAGACGCTGCTACTCAGATGTCTCTAACTAAAATGGATTGAACATAGATTTCTGTTGCCTACAGGGACATGGTGTAAGTCTGTTTCTCAATCTTCCCTCCTGAAGTCACAGAGAACAAAGTGGGGAGAGGGGGAGAAAACCCACAGAAGTTTGTTTTCAAAAAAAATGAGGACAACAAAAACGTCTAAAAAACATATACATGTAGCCAAAAGCAACAGAAAAGAGCAGCTCCTGAGTGGGAAGGTGTATGGGTAGGGTGGGGAGTAAGAGGGGCTGCAGAGCGGTAGAAGGGAGGCAGAGCTCCAAGACGTGGGCAGCAAAGGAACTGGACACCCTCCTGGGGAAGGAGGAAGAAGGAGGTGGGGCCATGCTTGGGGCCCCTAGGCTGCTGACTTCTATGCCTTACAAAAAGGTAGCTGTGTGTCTTGGGACCAAGAGAGTGATGCGGGGCTGAGGACCGGAGGGGTAGGACCTTCCAAACAAGACTGGGTTTTGAGAGGCAGAAGGGGAAAGAAACAGGGCCTCAGGACAAGACAGAGAGAAATGAGCACCTGAGCGGAGTGACTCAGCACTCCTCCCCTCATAGGACTCCCCTGCAGGGAAAACCAAACTCATTCTGTTGAATAACATAAAAAGAACAGATAGAGCAACCACGAAAAAGACCGTAACAATTGTGGAAAAGAATGGCAAAACTCCCTTCGAGAAAACACAGCAGGAAAAATTGTGGCCACAAAGCAGATAGGGTGAAAATTATAGCCCAGAACAGCACCACAGTTTTTTGTTTTTGTTTTTTTTTTAAACCTAATGAGACAATTACAATTTTAAAGCTAGGGCACAAAAGAACTCATAAACGAGATGGCTAGATAGTAGGCACTGGGGAAGTAGAAACTTGAACTCAGGAAAGAAAAGGCAAATTCAGAAGGGAAGACTAGTGACAAGGAATGCAAGAAAGAATGGACACACACAAAACCTCGAGGACCCTGTCACCACTACCCATTACAGCTGAGATCATTTTGTGTTCCTCCACCACGCCCCCTCACCTGCTGATGGTTTTAGCTCCTGCCTCCTGGTCACTCTTGACTCCTGACTCAGATCTCTGTGATTTCAATACACGTGTTGATGATCCTTCCACTAACCTGGCCCCAGTTCTTTGCATGCTCCACCCCAAAGATCTGGTCCTCCATCCACCTTAGTCACACTCTTCAAGATCCTATCAAATGCTTGCTCAGTGACAGTAACTGTAACTTTTCCATCACGTTCCTCTCATGCACACTATTTATAACCCACCACCTCCTTATGTCATGCTCCCTCCCACTGGGCCCTTGGTTCCAACAACAGGCCTCTGACCTACCAGAGCCTTCCATCCTTTGGTCCTACCACTTGGCCCCTATCACTCACACAGCCTCCCTGTCCTCACTCATCTCCTTACCCAACCCAAACTCTATGGTCAATCAACATATTCACCCTCTAGCACTTGTCCTCCTCCAGCCCCTCCCTCCACTTATCTTAACCACTTGACAAATCCGGAACTCTGCTTGAGCCCCAACACTGTGCCTCCTCTATTAGATCAATGTGCTGCGCAGCATTTACTCTAACCTCTGTTCATGGACATTTTATCCTAAGACTATGTGTTTAAAAGTTCGGGAACTCACAACTTATGCTGACTCCACAAATGCATCCCTCTGAGTTCTACACAGATCAAATAAAGTGTGATGCTGACTGCATGATAAAATTCTCAGATCTGTTTCCACACTCAATTTATTTAAATGCTCAAAACCTTCATTCTACCTGGAATGAAAAGTCCAACTCTTTACAGTGGCCCACAAGGCCTAACAACCCAACCACAATTCCCACTCTCCCTTCTCTATGCTCTGCGCACACTGGCCTCCTCATCATTCCCCTAGTCCTGCTCCCCCCTTGTACTTGTTATTCCCCACTAGAACATTCTTTCCCCAGAAGATCTAGGTAAGATAATTAATGAAGGTGGCTAAACTAAACAACGGATTTTCCATGGAGATGAAAGTCTTATCTTGGAAGAAGATGCCATCAAGGACTTTCATAGCTTGAGAGAAGTCCATGCCTGGCTCCAAAGCTCCAAGTGACAGGCTGGCTCTCTTGTTACAGGCCGAGGTAGCTAATGACTTTTAGTTGAAGCCAGTGCTCATTTACCATTCCAAAAATCCCAGGGCCTTTAAGAATTATGCTAAATCTACTCTTCCTGTGCTGCAAAGATGAAAAACGAAGCCTTCATGATAGCACATCTGTTTACAACATGGTTTACTGAGTATCTTAAGCCCACTGTTGAGACCTACTCTTCAGAAAAAAGATTCCTTTCAAAATATTACTGCTTATTGGGGGTGCCTGGGTGGCTCAGTCAGCTAAGCCTCTGACGCTTGATTTCAGCTCAGGTCATGATCTCAGGGTCATGAGATCGAGCCCCATGTCAGGTAGAGTCTGTTTGTCCATCTCCCTCTGCTCCTGCCCTCTCCCCATTCATGCACTCTTGCACTCTCTCTCTCTCTCAAACCAATAAAATCTTCAAAAAATATTATTGCTCACTGACAATGCATCTGGTCACCCAAGGACTCTGATGGAGATGTTCAACAAGATTAACTGTGTTTTCACACTTGCTAACACAATATCCATTCTGCAGTCAATGGGAGTCATTTCAACTTTCAAGTCTTATTTAAGAAACACACTTCATAAGGCTATAGCTGTCGCCAATAGTGATTCCTCTGATGAGCTTAGGAAAAGTAAATTTACAATTTCTGGAAAGGAGTTACCATTCTAGATGCCATTAAGAATATTCATGATTCATAAGAGGGCAAAACGTCAACAGGCACAGCAGCTACGAAGAAGTCAATTCCAACCCTTATGGATGAGTCTGAGAGGCTCAAGACTCCAGTGGAGGAGGAAACTGCAGATGTGCAGAGAGACCAAGAGAACTAGAATTAAAAGTGGAGCCTGAAGATGTCACTGAATTGTTGCAATTCCATCAGGCATTAGTGGCTGAGGAGCTGCTTCTCGAAGAAGCTGGTTTCTTGAGATGGAATCTACTCCTGATAAAGCTGCTATGAAGACTGTTGAAATGACAACAGAGGACTTAGAACATCACATCAACTTAGCTGGGCAGGGTTTGAGAGGATTGACTCCAATTTTTAAAGAAGTTCTGCTCTGGGTAAAATGCTATGAAACAGCATCCCATGCTACAGAGAAATTGTTCACAAAGGGAAGAGGCAACTGATGCAGTAAACTTCACTGCTGTCTAATTTTAAGAAATTGCCACAGCCTCCCGCACTTCAGCAACCACCACAATATCAGCAGGCATCAACATCGAGGCAAAACCCTCCAGGAGCCAAAAGATTATGACTCCCTAAAAGCTCACATGATGGTCCGCATGGTTTACCAATAAAGTATTTTTTAGTTAAAGCATGTCCATTGTTTCTTTAAACAGAAAGCTACTGTTCATTTAACAGGCTACAGTATAATATAAATATGACTATATGCACTGGGAAACTGAAATTTTAACTTACTTTATTGGTCTGCAACCAAACCCACAATATCTCCAAGGTATGCCCGTAGTTAAAAGATACCAACTTTAGTTAAAAGATACTAACTTTAGGGGCGCCTGGGTGGCTCAGTGGGTTGAACCCGCTGCCTTCAGCTCAGGTCATGATCCCAGGCTCGTGGGATCGAGCCCCATATCGGGCTCTCTGCTCTGAGGACAGCCTGTTTCCTCCTCTCTCTCTCTGCCTCTCTGCCTACTTGTGATCTCTGTCTGTCAAATAAATAAATAAAATCTTAAAAAAAAAAGATACTAACTTTACACATCTTCTAGAGACTTCTGAGTCAGGCAGAGTATACTGGCAATACTGTATAACTCAAATTACTGGATGTATTTCCGCCATCCTGCCCAGCTCTCCTCCCAAGCCCCAACAGCAAGATAGTGCTCTGGGTATTCACAAATAGGCAGGCTTCAGCCGGATTTTTAGCTAACAGTTTTCACAGTCCTCACTAAGAAAATAACAGTCCACAGGCTAGGAAGGAATCTTGTTCATGCCTGTGGGCATGCCCTTGGGCTTTAAATGGGTTAATGGCCAAGCTATCCCAGAGAAGTAGTTGGCTATACTCAGTATCAGTGACATGCTACCCCAACAATGGTTTCTTCAAATAATAACCAAGATAGTGACACTACAATAAGAAAAAAGACTGGGCAAAATAAATGCACCAAAACCTACACAACACTATTTTGTAAGACTTTTAGGTTCATCCAAATAAATTAACAGGCAAATCAATTAATACCTGCTTTTAAAAAAATCCAGTTTGGAATGAGTATAAAAGGCAATTACTCTTTAATGGAAAATATTGCTCAGTAACTGGTGAAAAACAACATAAGAGTCAAAGAGAAGAGGACAAGAATTGTCAGAACTATTACAGGAAACCCAAACTAAACAACCTAGCCTAACATCTGCTGCCTGACTCCCATATCAACACTGAGCCAACTAAAATGTATAGACAGGTGGCACCCCGGGGCCATTGAGAGGTCACTACACAACCAACCACAAACTTCATTTTAATAAAAGAGAAACTACTCTGTGATATATAAGTACTAAGCATACTGAATACATTTATGGTGAAAAAATACAATAATAATTAAAATGTTTTTACATAACATGGGTGGGGAAACATACATGAGGATTTTACCATATAATCAGCATCATATCTTACCTACATGGAATGCAGGAGGATTCATGTGTGGAGGCAGCATAAATGGTAAGTTCCCCGACTTTTAAACATACAATCTTAGGACAAAATGTCCGTTAATAAAGGTTTGGGGGGCGCCTGGGTGGCTCAGTGGGTTAAAGCCTCTGCCTTCAGCCTAGGTCATGATCTCAGGGTCTTGAGATCCAGCCCCGCATCGGGATCTCTGCTCAGCAGGGAGCCTGCTTCGAGCCTGCTTCCCTCTCTCTCTCTGCCTGCTTCTCTGCCTACTTGGGATCCCCGTCTGTCAAATAAATAAATGAAATCTTTAAAAAAATAATAATAATAAATAAATAAAGGCTTGGTTAAATGATGTGTGACACACTCATATGATGGAAAATTATTTGGCCAAAAGAGAAGACCAGAAAAAGCAAGCAGGAAAAAAAATGTATAGTATGATTTTGTTTTCATTAAAAAAAAATGAAAGAATATCATTATGTGTAAACACTTCTGTAGCCATCAGATTCACGTTCCATCATAAACAGTACTTATGTTTAGTCATGCAGGAAAAGCCATTAGAGAGGAAAAAAAAATTGTTGCTCTCTGTTAAAATTCTCTTGGAGAAGGCAATAATTCCTATACCTATCTCTATGCTGTGTCAATACCCTAGCCATGAAGAAAATTACAGCAATGAGAGTAAAGGTACTGAAGTTTTTCTGCTCAGGGGAAAAGATCCAACCAAGTATTTTCAGATGAGTGATGTTAAACGTAGCTATATCAAACAGCATTGAGGGGAGGGACAAGTTTTCATCTCTTTCCTCCATAAACCACCTTTACATCCACCAAAACCCACCAACAGACTGTTCCCCAGGAAAAAAAGAAACATCCCTAATTCCTGGGTAAATATACAGTTCCAGTAAATTTATTAACTTCTCAGGACTGGAATTTTTTTTTTAAAAAGAAAAGTTGGGCCTGGCACCAAAAAAGAGAAGTTGATGATATTGCTTCCCTTTTGTTTAGTCATGTGTTGAGAGGCAAAAACAAGGGACCCCTTCACCATACTCCAATGAAAAGAACTGTATTCATTCTCAAAATAACAAAAGGACTCACACATTTATATAAATTATATATTTCATCTCAAAGTCCTAGAAACCTTATGAGGACAAAAGGCTAGCCCTGATCCTTTTTAATAAATAAGGAAAGGACCCATCCAGAATGAGAGCTAATCACAACACAAAGACACCAGTAATATTTTTGCAACTCTAAACAAGTCTGTGTTGAAATAATCTACAGGAGATAAATGATAAAAAAAAAAATGAAACAATAAAGATTCAACATAAACATTTTCCATTCACCTTCTCTTCACCTTTACAACATGGGTTTAAGTTTGCACACTTTATGCCTTCCTAGAAGGTTCTGCTTTCCTGAATCCCCTGGAATGAACACACATGCACATATGACATATTATGCATATTTTAGCAGAAAACTTCTACACTCATAAATGCAGCTGAGTAACATTTTATGTTACCGATAGATCTAACTTGTTCATTTCCCATAGGCTAACTTGTAGCCACTCTCTTTCTCTTCCAGATTATTCTTTTTAAAAAATACTCAAATGCCAGAATTCTTATTAACATTGGTGGTAAGACTTACTATGTGTACCCATGGGAAAATTTTATTTCAGTGACTAGGTTTCTTTCTTTTTTTTTTTAAGATTGTATTTATTTATTTGTCAGAGAGAGAGAGCGCACAGGTAGGGGGAGCAGCAGGCAGAGGGAGAAGCAGGAGTCCGATTCGGGACTCAGGACTCCATCTCAGGACCCCTGGATCATGACCTCAGCCAAAGCCAGATGCTTAACCAGCTGAGCCACCCAGACATCCCACTGATGACTATGTTTCATGGTCAGCTGCTGATATTCCTACTTATGTTTCCTTCAATTCATACTTTAATTAATGCAGACACAATTCACACCAAAATCCTTTGTGACTGCAACTCTCCCATCATCTAATACTTAGAAATAATACACAAGTCTTAGCGGAACTCTAGCTGGTCTTGTGAAGACTATTTCAATTAAAGAATTTTAAAAGTATGTATTATGGATCCAGATATGGCAATTAGTCTCTTAATAACAAAGAGAACAATCTTGCATCTGCTGGAAGAGCTTTCAAGATTCTTTAAAACTTTGGTCACAATTACAGCTTGTTAAAGTTGAAAGAGACCATAATCCAGCCCAGAGAAAATATATGATGTAAGAAAATCACGTCCTGGGAATGAAAGAGCTTACTCAAGGTCACACTGCTACCGGGATCTGATTTCAGGAAGCGTGTACACACTCACAGAGAGCTTGCTTAATTAGAAATCTTTCCTATTGTCTCGCCGATTTTCCTAACTCAGCGACGTTCTAAAAAGTCTGATTCTAATCAGGGAATTGCAATATAAATCACAATGAGATAGAACTATGTCTAAAGGGGTGAAATTTAAGACTGTAAAGGCCAAATGCTGGCAAGGATTTGGAGCAAAATGAACTCTGATACACTGGCTGGTGAAGTCTAACTTGGTACGATGACTTTAGGTAACCATGAACTACAGCTAAACGTACATGCACCCTGTAACCGTACTCTTAGGCACATAAATGAGACAAAAGAACATGTAAAAATGTTCAGCATTGCTCGTAATAGCAAAAAAGAAAAACAAAAACCCAGAGACATTCCAAATGTACATAAGTAGCAGAAAGAATAAACAGCCTGTGGTCTGGTTGAATATGGAATGTTATGTAATAATGAAAACATATGACCTACAGCTACATGCACAACATGGAGGAACCATACAAATATAACGGGAGAAAGAAGTCCAACATGAAACATAATACCTGACTCTGCTAAAGTTAAGAAATTGGGACTATCAGTCAGTCACGTTAGAGGTTTACCTTTAGAGAGTATGGGGCGGGTAAAACATGAGAAGGGCTTCAGGGCACTGGTAACGTTCTCCTTCTTGGTATATGTGGTGTTGTAACAGACAGTTTATTGAGTTATACACTAATAACTGGTGTACTACTCTCCATACATTATAGCTCTATTTTTTAAAGATTAAAAAAATGTTCAGTTATGTGATGGGTTTCAATAATTTATTCTGCTTCTTTCAAAAACATGAGTTACTTCTGTGTGTTCTGGGTGGCCTGAAGAAATTTTTCTGGGTTTGGTTGTTTGCTTGCACAAGGATGAATAGTCCCAGTGAAAATATCCTACTCTGCTTTACTTTATGTAATAGGATCAGCCATTTCCACCCATAAAGGCTTGTTCATCCTTCCACGACCCATCACTGGTAGGAGTTTGTTTCAAAGAAAATATCGACAGGTGATAAAGGGTAACTGGGTGTACATCTCATCTCCAAATACTACTAATAAAAATGTTACTTGTAAATATCTCAAGCCAAAGCTTGAACATTAAGTCCAAGCATTTCTTTGATGCATGATCATCTTCTAGACCTGGGATAACAAATGGTTTTATTGACGTGCCAACTCCTGTCTATTGGGAATGGTTGCCTGGAGCACTGGATTGAGAAAGACTGGATGCCATGGGGAGGCCATCAACGGAACAGTGTCTGTGCCACAGGCGAAGGATGGAGCAGCTGGGGCACAAATACCTTGCTGACTCTGACAGAGTCAACAAGAAAACACTTTCTCTCACAGGATAAAAATATTTTCTTCATCGAGATCTCATTGAGATCTAAATAACTTTCCTCATTGCTTCCACCTCTACCCACACCCCCCCTCTACAATCTGTCAATAAAATTCCATATTCAGGAAAATGTTCAAATAAATAGTTACATTAAGACAAAAATATGTATTTTCTTAATTATTTTAAATGCTCTAGAGAAATCCCTAATAAAGTTCTGTTACACTTATTAGTCATTCTTAAAAAGTTATGTTAATGTAATCTATTTCTATTGTATATTTATGAATTTACAGTGCTTAAATATTTTAATATAAATTATATTATAATATGATTTAAATAATTCATTAGTAAAAAAATTGATAAGTCTATAGATTATTTTTAACAAAAAGTATCTTAAGACCAAAAAAAAGTTAAAAATATCTTGTTTCATCTGTTCTACTCTTTGCAAAACAGAACTGCCAAGATATAAAACTACTTAAAGAAAAAAATTCTATTCCTAATAAATATTATTCTTGGGTCCCTCCCAGAATCAAAAATCTTTTTGATCGCTATTTTCTTTTTTGGTATAAACTGAGCCATACAAATTAATATTTTACAAGTTTTCCCTGATCAAGTAATATCAAAATAAACTTCTCCCACTGCAGTATTTAAGAAGACGTTAGCTTTAGTTGAACAGGTGCACATATTCTAACAAGGGTATTACCCTACTTATAGCATCTTCTTTTAAGATTTCTTTTGTACAACTAGATAATTTGTCCTGACACAAATTTAAGAAATGCAAATGTAGTGTGAAGAGAAACACCTAAATGTGGTGCAAAGTACCATCTTATTCAATCACATCCAGTATTATTAGCACTACCAGATGGGAAAAAAATGAACTGAAATTTCACACTTCTGCCTTTCACTTCCACGTGATTTCTTCATATCCGATTCAGTGATGCACACAGGGTAGGTTAGATCTTTAACACTAACAAACTCTACCTCATCTAAACTTCCCTTCATTCAGACACTGACTCTCAGAATTAGAAAAAATACATAGTGATGATTGGTTTCACTAAATTCATGATCCCAAATCTCAAGTGAGTACTCAACATGGGAAACAACCCTTCATTCCAAGGTATGTCAATCCATTCCATTGTCAAAACTATAACTAATCACTTTCTCCTTTCCATAAACTTCCCACAGCCTCCCAGCCCCTTCTCTGCCTAATGCCTTTGGCTCCTATTTCATTTAAAACCAGCTCACTCAGACAGAACCCCCCATCTTTGCCCACCACATTTACATCCATGCCACACTCTGCCTGGGCTCTGTACAGTGAACGAAAAGTAAACCGGGCACTGGTGACCCATTCCCCTCCCCCTCTCACCTTCAGAGACCCTTCTTTCACAATTATACTCTCAGTAGACTCTCTCTTATGTAGCAGAAAAATGCAGCCTCTTCTTTGACCCTCTTTCTATTTCAATGGCAGAATCCTCCAGTTGCCTACTAAATACTGTTTTTCCCTTCTTAAATGGAGCAAGCCCCAATTTTAGTGAGCATAGTGCAATCCAGCCTTCCCGGCAGCTAGGTGTAGCCATGAGACTATACATAAACTCTGCTCAATGACGCAAGCAGGAGTCTAGGAAGGTTCTTTCGTTGAAAAAGGATCAGTTCTTCTCCCTCCTTTTCTCCATCACACTCAGACATGAATATGAGATCTTTCTTTCTTTCTTCCTTTCTTCCTACTTTCTTTCAGATTTTATTTATTTATTTGACAGAGAGCGAGAGCACAGTAGCAGGGAGGGTGGCAGGCAGAGGGCAGAGGGAGAAGCAGGATCCCTGCTAAAGTAGGACCCTGGGATCATGACCTGAGCCAAAGGCAGTAGCTAACTGACTGAGCTACCCAGGCTTCCCTGAGACCATTCCTTTCCAAGCAACCAGTTTGCCCTATCCAATTCTCTGCTTTTTAGTCTCTCGGCAGCATGAGACACAGATGATGCCCCCCTCAGTCCTGAAACACTTTTTCTGATTTCTGGAAATCCACCAGATCCTGATTTTCTTCTTACCTCCCCAGTCACTCTGATTCTTCATGCATTCTCCCTGCCTTCCTGACTTCTATATTTTTTGCTCTTGGCACCTACTCCTTTGTGATTATTTTAGACCCACGGTTTCAAATACTATTTATCCTCTGATGACACTCTGATCTCCAAATTCATATATCTAAACTAGATGTCTGACATCTCTACTTATGTGTTTAAAAGACATCTCAACATGGGGGAGGGTATGTGCTATGGTGAGTGCTGTGAAGTGTGTAAGCCTGACGATTCACAGACCTGTACCTCTGGGGCTAATAGTACATTATATGTTAATTAAAAAAAAAAAAAAAAAAGACATCTCAAACTTTACTTGGCCAAAAAATTCTGTTTCCGAACTACAGTCCTTCCCACCTCAGTATATACTCGGCTGCTCAACGCAAACACGGAGTCACCCTGGTCTTCCTACTCTCTCTCTCAATCCACCCACATTCATCAGCAGGTCTTGTTGGTTCTGCCTCCGAAGAAAACCCATCAGTTCTCTCTGTCTCCACTGCCGCCATGCTGGTACGAGCCAACGTCACTCAACAGACCCCTGTGGTGGCCAATGAGTCCCCACCTCAAATTCCCCAAAGTCTACTTTCTAAGCAGCAGCAGCCAAAGCAATCTTTTCAAAGCACAGATCTGACTGTGTGTCTTCCTTCTTAGAATGAAATCTAAACTCCCCCAACAGCCTCCCCGGCTCAGGGTGGACTGTTTGGCCTCCTCTCCAATATCATCTCCAGCCACTCCTGCCTCACATGCTGTGTTTCAGCCACACCAGGCTTCCCTTTCTTGTCTATTTTCTAAACACCCCAAGCTCTGAACTGCTTCATGATTTTGATACCAGCTACTAGCTGCTTCTAAATGTTCTTATCATACATCTTCTCACTCCCAGCCCCTTCTTGTCCTCACTCAGGGGACCAGCTCAGCTAAGGCAGCTTCCCCCTCAGACACCTGCTCTCATAGAACTCTCATTTTCATTATAGGACACCATATCGTTCATTCTTTTTTTTTTTAACTTCTTAAAAAATTTCATTTAAATTAATTAATTAACATATACTGTATTATTAATTTCAGAGGTAGAGGTAAGTGATTCATCAGTTGTATATAAACCCAGTGCTTATTATATCATGTGCCTTCCTTTAATGCCCATCACCTGGTTACACCACCCCACTAAATTTTTTTTAACCATCGGTTTCTTCTTATACTATAAAGTACATGAGAAAAGGGCCTGAGGGATCTTGTTTGTTGGATTTCCAGAGTCTGGTACCATGACTAGCAAGCAGCAGGTGCTCAATAAATTATTTGCTGAACAAATAGAGAATATCTGACTTACAAGTCACTTAGCCTGAACCATTACTCTAGTGTTTAAACCTCTAACTAACAGACCTGAGAAACAGTATCTGACCACCATACACTCATCACTTAGTAACAGGGACTACACTCCTCCTGAGCTTGGCAATTCCATCCCTGAATAACCAGGATTATTCAAAAGCCCTATCCTTCTAGAGCTGAAGTCTGGCTACCGTTGCTTCTATTCATTTGTGGAGTCCTTCATGATCACGCAGAATATCTTTCTTGTATTTTATATAAGACAGTGTTTCCAATATTTGAAGGTGGTGACTATAGCTTCTCATGGCTGAAGAGTCCTAGTACTCTTTTTTTTTTTTTAAGATTTTACTTATTGAGAGAGAGAGAGAGTAGATGTGTGAGCAAGGGAAAGAGCAGAGGGAGAGAGAGAATCTCAAGCAGACTCCACACCTAGCACAGAGCCTGATGCAGGGCTCGATCTCATAAACCAGAGATCATGACCTGAGCCAAAATCAAGAGTCAAATGCTTAACTGGCTGAGAAACCCAGGGCTCCAGGCCTAGTCTTAACCCCTTTTCACAAGGCAGAGTTGTGGGTCTTCCCACCACACTCCCCCACAGCCCAAAGCTGCCCTGAAGCACACAACAAAGTCACATACTTAGTTATGAGTTATGCCATGAATATGCAACTCTGGCCCAACATATCACTCCTCATCTGGTTGGATCAACCGATCTCCTTCTCAGCAGACATGACTTAAGTTAATTCTTACCTCCTTCTAGTTCAAGCCCACACATGATCTCCACTCTGTGTATCTGTCATACCACTGGATGCTTACTGCCTCTATGATCTCAGTGCCTACCCTCATTCCTCCTCCTCTTCCCAGAATTCCTAACATGTTCACTTTTCCCAGCCCAAAAGATCTGCCTGTCCTCTGGAGGAAGGCCCCCTGGTCTCCTTTCTTACACAAAGGTCCTGATTTTCCCACACATGTAAACTAAAATTATAACCTCGCTTAATTTTCACACATGAGCCCGAAGCCAACCAGCACTTCTTCTAAGAAAGAAAAAGAATCTTGTTTTCTTTGGCTTTTATTATTATACCATGTGCACAGCATCACTTTTTTTTTTTTATAAAGATTTCATTTATTTATTTGACAGAGATCACAAGCAGGCAGAGAAGCAGGCAGAGAGAGGAGGAAGCAGGCTCCCCGCCGAGCAGAGAGCCCGATGCGGGGCTCGATCCCAGGACCCCGAGATCATGACCCGAGCCGAAGGCAGAGGCTTTAACCCACTGAGCCACCCAGGCACCCCACAGCATCACTTTTTTAGAACCATGTGTAATCTACTTTTACTCCTTTTGCCTCCAAAACATGCTGACACCTCATTGAAATCATCTGGGTAGAATAGTAACTTCTCGGAAGTTAATGATTAGATAAGAAAACATGGTTTGGTCATCTGAAAACATTCTTTATTTTCACAGTGTGTTAACCCATTCTGGTAAAGAGAACAGGAGACTTAACAAAGTAAGCTGAAGAATAATGCTGTTTTAACATAGTCTAAAAAAAAAGGTGTTCAGGTAATACCCAAAGGGGCAAAATACTGATCACAAGGTAACTAAAAATAATCCACATATGTGATTAGCTATGATTTGGAAACAAAATGTAAAACAAAAGAACTTTAGGCTCAGGCGCCTGGGTGGCTCAGTTGGTTAAGCAACTGCCTTCAGCTCAGGTCATGATCCCGGAGTCCTGGGATGGAGTCCCCGAATGGAGTCCCACATCCGGCTCCCAGCTCCATGGAGAGTCTGCTTCTCCCTCTGACCTTCTCCCCTTTCATGCCCCCTCTCTTTCTCTCTCTCTCTGTAATAAATAAATAAAATCTTAAAAAAAAAAAAAAAAAGAACTTTAGGCTCAAATCTTCTACAGTGATCTTTTAAACTACCTAACTATCTATCTATCCATCCATCCATCCCAAGGGGTAATAATTTCTAATAAAATGCTACATAGGATTGGTCTACTAGGATAGTTTTAAGATAGGTGTAGCACAGTTTGTAGGAATTCTGAGAATTATCTTCTAGATCTGTCTCAATGGATTAAAATGTTCCCTCATTAGTTACTCCCTGCTCCTTAAAGATAGACCATGTATTTTTCCCTCTACAAAACTTTATTTTTAATAAATGTAAACTCTTCTTGGTACTCCCAGTTCCAATCCTATGGCATTCAATCAATAAGTCTCTTTAATCTCATCCAGAACCAGATGATTTTAAAGCAAATATAAGTATCTATCCTTTTAAATCTTTATTTCATTAATAAAATAGTGTATTATGTACATGGCACTCTACAGAAAATGCAAAAGTATTATCTCTTCTAATGCAATTATCTTTCACATTCACTCTAAAGAATTCTAGCCTCCTTTTTTAAAATATTTTTTTATTTTTAATTTTAAGAGTTCTAGCCTTCTAAAATCTGTTTTTAGAGGATTGCTGCCCCCTTTCTCAGTCTCTGGAGTTGTCCTATAATGAACCTCTAAGTTCAGTTAAGAATTGAAAACAGTGGGGCACCTAGGTGGCTCAGTGGGTTAAGCCTCTGCCTTCCACTCAGGTCATGATCCCAGAGCCCTGGGATCGAGCCCCACATCAAGCTCTCTGCTCCATGGGGAGCCTGCTTCCCCCACTCTCTCTGCCTGCCTCTCTGCCTACCTGTGATCTCTGTCTGTCAAATAAATAAAATCTTAAAAAAAAAAAAAAAGAATTGAAAACAGTGAAGTCAACTTACAACATTGTGTGATCTTCTGGATGTTAGAAGAGATACGCTGGGCCAGTAGAGCGGGATCACCACCAACTCCTGGAGTGTAAGACATAGCTGATTTGCTTATTCACTAATTTCATCAGATGTTGGCAGGCTGGAGGGTTTTCTAAGCCGTCACCTACAAAACAGAAGTCACATAATTGTACTTTTAAAGTTATTGGCCTACATTTTGAAATATGTTGAAGGGACATATTGAAATATTGCAAAGTTGTTGAAATATGGCAAAGGGACACATCAAACAGTAAAACTCTCATGGCTATCAAAAACACTGGCCTTTTAAAGGTCACAGTCATGTTAAACAATTAAAATAAGGCTCAAATTGTACATTCCCTTTGAAAACTTTGATCTAAGGATGAGTTGCCAAGTCCCTTTTCTGTGTATAATTTTAATTGTTTACATATTTTTCTCCTTAACTAAAGTGCCAGCAACTATAAAGCGATGTATCTTTCTTTCTCCAACATTTAAAAATCCCTGACACGGGGTGTCTGGGTGCCTCAGTGGGTTAAAGCCTCTGCCTTCCACTCAGGTCATGATCCCAGGGTGCTGGGATTAAGCTCCCCCAGCCCCCACATTGAGCTCTCTACTCGGCAAGGAGCCTGCTTCCCCCTCTCTCTCTCTCTCTGCCTGTCTCTCTGCCTACTTGTGATCTCTGTCAAATAAATAAATAAAATCTTTAAAAACACTAATAATAAAAAAATAAATAAAAATTCCTGACACAAAATAGGTATTTACATATTTATTAAATGGTATACAAACTTCAGGGTATCCCCAGAAATGTCACTTTATCTAATTTAACACACAGAGGAACAGCTTCAGAACATAGGACTGATGAGTCTCTAATTGTAATAGGGTAGGTTAACTTTGAGAGGCAGAGCTGACAAGTGAGGGAAAAAAGGCATGCTCTGTAAAACGCTCACCACACCTTGCCAACAGAGCAAGGAGTACATACTCCTCTTCCAGAAGCCGACATGAGGACAGGAAGCAAAGCTGGGGTACCGCCACAGGAAGGAGGCGAGAGGGAGCTCTTTTCTTTCTCAAGGCCCGCCACACCACATGTGTCGCGGTTTGGAAAAAAAAAAGACGGAAAGGGTATCCCTGCAAACAGAATTGGGCACAGCACAGACTCTCAACAACTCCACACCCATCTTTTCACCAAGTGCACTGACTGCAGCAAAGCCGTAGGCAGTCCATGTGTGAACCAACTCTCTACAGAGAGTCTGCTATGCGGCCAGCATCAAATGAAGCACTAGGGAGTGGCAAGCAAACAGGACAAGAATCTACTCAATTCATGTTTGTCATTTAGGAGAGGGGAGAAACTTAGTAGAGTAAAACAGTAACAGCAACACAAATCAGTAAAAGGTCATGTGCCAGGCAAAGGTGACAGGCTAGAAAAAAGAAATTTCACCATTGCCCTTAACTCGAAAGAATTTATGACACAGAAACAGAAGATGTGACTACCTGGGCATGACTGGTACGGAAAATGACAAAGGCAAAGATCTGAAGCCTGGGATGGGCAGACCCAGAACGTGAGTACCCGGCACTTGGCAGTGTGGAATTTCAGGAAGGCAGGGATGGTTGCTAGTCTACTTGGGATCAGGAGAGTCATGGCTAGGACAAATAGGAGACAACACGGAGAAAAATGACCCAAAATTTATTGCCCATCTGAGAAATGAAATGCATTTCACATAGACTGTCTATTCTAATTTTTAAAGCCTCCCCCTTAAGGGAGATAGTAGCAAATAAACCTTGTTTTAACAACAAGCAAACTGCAGCTTATAAAGACAAAGTAACTATAAATGTAATCCAACTACCTACTGTTGTAGAGGTGGGGTTCAATCCCAGGGTTTGGGCTCCCAAGCCACCCATGCCTGCTACCACACAAAACTAACGTCATAGAAGAGGGAGAGCCCTGAATGCTGGGTTTAGTTTTAATACGCTGCCATAAGGAGCCACTGGAGATTGCTGGTAGGGGAGAAGAGGGCAGTTCTGGCAGGAAGGACACCTGTAGAACCGCTGAGACAGGCAGAACAGTACTGGCTCCATAGCTGAAACTCAGGTGCAACATGGAATGTCCCTGGCTACCATGGAATTCCTGGGAACTCTTAGATGCTCTCCATTCATCCTTCATTGATCCACAGGTCCAAGTTACCTATTCTGGGCTCTTCAGATCTCACCTAGTCCTATGGGTAGATCTAAATCTCAACTCAGACAGCAGAACTGCCTCAGCAAGACAGCAGACGGCCTTGGCCTTGGGCCTGCAGCCACCCGAAGAGCTGGGGCCCAGTCAGAACAAGACTGGACCAAAACCAACACTATCACATGCATCCTACAAACCACCAATCACATCTTGAAATTCTGCATCTTTTTCTTTTCAATAAAAGCATGAGATGTAATTCACAACTACGCGATTTGCCCATTTGAAGTATACAATCCTGTATACTAATATAACACTGTATGTTAACTATACTGGAATTAGAATTTTTTTTTTTTTAAGATTTTATTTATTTATTTGACAGAGATCACAAGTAGGCAGAGAGGCAGGCAGAGAAAGGAGGAAGCAGGCTCCCTGCGGAGCAGAGAGCCCGATGTGGGTCTCGATCCCAGGACCCCGGGATCATGACCTGAGCTGAAAGCAGAGGCTTTAATCCACTGAGCCACCCAGGCATCCTGGAATTAGAATTTTAAAGAACATTAAAAAGTGTACAATCCTATGGTCATTTTTCACGTCTCTGCAAACTTTCCCACTGTAGGCAACCACTAATCTACTTTATGTCTTCATGACTTTGTCTATTCTGTACATCTCCTCTGAACAAAATCACACAATGTGTTCTTTTGTGACCAGCCTCTTTCTCTTAGCATGTTGCCAAGGTCCATCCATATTGTAGCATGGATCAATAGGTCATTACTTTTCATTGCCAATTAATATTCCACTGCCAAAAATAGGCAATTCTCTCCTGGCTCACTGACACCTTTCCTTTTCCTTTTCCTATTAACTAGAGCTATAGAAAAACTGGCTCACTGCCAACACAAACTAACGAATGAGGAAACGTTTCTCATTTACTGTCTTCAGGAGGCTCCTCCCTCCACATATATAGTATTAAAACATTCCCCTTAACCCTCAAAACTCATGAAAGCCTAACTTAAGACTTCTCCCTGTTTTTTTCCCAAGGCACCCTTTTTTTCCTCTTCAGAGAATCAATCAGTTGGCTTAAAACACCACCAGTTTTCCTCAGTCTTTTACTCAAGCAACTAAATTCTCAAAAGTTCCTGCTGTTGAGATAACTGGGCTTCCTTCATCCAAAGAGCTGCTGCTGTTGGACTGGCTGGAATCTCCTCAGAGGAAGGGAACAGCGATTATCACCTCGGCTCTGTGTTGAATGAAGAATGAAAAGAAATTTGCAGATGATGGAAGAGAAAGATCCATTAAAACTCAACAGGATTGGGGCGCCCGGGTGGCTCAGTGGGTTAAAGCCTCTGCCTTCGGCTCAGGTCATGATCCCAGAGTCCTGGGATGGAGTCCTGGGATCGAGCCCTGCGTCGGGCTCTCTGCTCAGCGGGGAGCTTGCTTCCCCCCCTCTGCCTGCCTCTCTGCCTACTTGTGATCTCTGTCGGTCAAATAAATAAATAAAATCTTAAAAAAAAAAAAAAAACTCAACAGGATTAACAATGGGTAACTCTTATTTCCAAAGCATTGCGCTTAGGACTTCTAGATTTCTTTTCTCAGTCGATTCTTATGGCAGACCTCTGAGGTAGGTACACTTAATGTTCTGATTTTTCAGATGAAAACACTGAGGCATAACAAGAATAAGTAACTTGCTTAATTTTAACAGGTAAAATTTGAAACTACATCTTACAGCGCACACTTTTAAAACACTAAACCATACCGCTTCATCATATAACAAAAATTCAGGATAGGTGAACCCACTCAATTAAAACAAAACAAAACAAATTTACCACATTTCTGCAGACTCCACTCTTAGGATGAGGAACAGAGAGCTACATGAGTAGATCAAGGTAACACAGCTGAATAGCTTAGTCCTTTTCTCTTATTCTGCTAATAGTGATATCTAGGAGATAACAATGGTTGGCCCTTCAGATGATGAAATATGAGAAATAAAGGAGCCAAATGACTAACTTTACTGCAAAAACATATACACAAATAGATAAACCACAGTTACAGCTAACTATAAAATGACTTAAAAGTTTATGATCTGTGCATAGAGACTAGAATCAACTAAGTTATGTCCACATCAGTCTCAGCACTTAGCCCAGAGCTTACAAGCACTAAAGGACTCTTGATGACTTTTTTTTTAAAGATTTTATTTGTTTCTTTGATAGAGAGAGAGTCAGCAAGAGAGGGAACACAAGCAGGGGCAGTGGGAGAGGGAAAGCAGG
>RCUC01026322.1:0-17007 GCA_003697995.1 Taxidea taxus jeffersonii
ACTGCCCTCTATCTTTGCCTGCCACCTTATCTCCATAGACAGTTTCTAGAATATCAGCTCCTTTTCCAACTTTAAAGCCAACTGCAGGCATGAATCCTCCTCTGTAAAGTGAGGAATATCTCTTGCATCAAAGAGTCTGAATCATCAACTTCAGTTGTTTATTTAACATGGTTATTTTCAGAGGATGGATCCCTACTCCCACCTCGTCCAGCCAATAGAAGGAATAAAGTGAATGGACCTATCCTTGTGTTTAATGCCTCGTATAGTCCAAATTTAGCAATAGGCAGTCATGGGGACCAGTATCAGGGTTAACTCTCTGTGTTTTGTCAGATCCTATATAAGGAAACCACTTTTTGCTAGAATTTAAATTCATTAGAATTAATGTTGTTAGCCACAATTATGTTGATAGGGTTTCACCTGAGGATATTTGCTAGGGTTACTACCTCTGTTTTCATTAGAGTAAAATTTCCCAAGTTAGTAGCATAAGATGGGTGAAAAACTGCATATTTTGCTCATCAGATCTCAAAGGGCAGTGATAAAAGATAACAATAGCAGCACTGGCTTCCACAAAGCATCAGAACTTCCGCATTTCTCATTATTCTCTTTACCATAATCCCTCCCAATCTCTGTTTCTGGTGTCTTTGCTTGTTTTACCTGCTTTCATGCATCCTTTTCTAAGTTCTCCCTGTCTCCCCTGTATCCTCTCTCTCCCACCCATCCTAGTCTTTTTCTTGACTCCTGCTATGTATCTTGCTCTTCCTCCATTTTCAAACTTCGTGGAAGAGTGGTCCTTATTTGCTGCTTCCCTTCTTTCTCTCTCATCTTTTTAATCCCCTCAATTTGCCTCCCGTCACCACCACTATGGAAATCACCCTCAGAATTCATGAATGATAAATGGCACGTTTAACCCTGGCTTTCTTCACAATTCTGGCTGATTTCCTTTCCTGGCTTTGTCTTAGCTATTTCATTCCCACTGATGCTAGGGTCTCTAGGGCTTCCCCTTCTAACCCTTTCCCTACTAGTCCTTCCCACCCACGCTGAATAATTTTACTTAATTCCATAAATTGCCAGTGGCTCCTAAGCTGACTTCTGAGCTGAGATCCACCAAACTGGGGCTCCCTGCCACTGCCCAAGTTATGATCCTCCATGTTTCCCATCTGGACTATTACAATAACCTCTTACTGGACTTTCTGCCTCTGGTTTCTAAGCAACTCTTCTAAATAACTTTCCACGTGACTCTATTATTTTCAGGTCCCTTCTTAAAACAGTAAATAGAGAGAAAAAGACTCCCTCATAATGTACAGAGAGCTTTTGGTCTCTGGCCCCAATTTTTATCTCCCTCATTCTGCTCCACACGTCATATACTCTCCTAGAACAGGAGACTACCTGCTCTTTCTAAAAGAAAATCCAGTCCAGTCCCATGGTGGTTCTGGGTTTTTCTTCTTGCGGTCAGCTCTTGCTGGAATATATTTCTTCCCTGTCATGTTCCTGGTAAATGCTTCCTGCTTATGCTTCCAGTCCCAGATCCAATGTCATCTCCTCACCTACTTTGCTGGGGAAAATTTCTCTCACCCTTATTCATGTTGCTATTCACAGTTGCTCATACTACTAATATAGTTATCAATCACCTTGTATTATTGCCTACATTCGTTCTTCCGAAGGACAAGACTATTTTATTTAACTTTTGAATCTTAGTTCTTGGAAAATAGTTTATTAATAAATATTTGCTGAATTGAGTTCTCTCCTCCCTCCCAGTCCTGGTTTTACAACTATAAGAAAATGAAAAATGAACCACCAAAAAAGACAAAAAGTAACCTGCAAAATTAAGGGACTATCTGATCCATATGAGTTAGCCAATTTTTGCTTTGGGAGGAATGCTATTTAGATGAGCTAAAAAATGGAAACAAAGGTGTGTTTTCTAGTAGGAAACCTGAGTACCTAAATGTAGAAAATTTTGTCATTGTAAGTTACGAAAAATTTGAAGAATGTTCAAATATTTTTCCCTGGGATCTGGACTAAAATTCACATGGGCATTCAAACAATTCTATATCTGGATGAACCCAAACTATTTCTAAGTTACACGTTAGGAAATAGTAGAGAAGATTTACTTCCTTCTCTTTGGGTTTTCCTGCAGAGGAGTGCCCTGGATAACACTCCCAGCTTCTCTCTCTGCCCCATACTTCTGTGGGGTGAGTTATTTGGTGAGTTTGGGAAAGTGCACCGTCCACATTCATCAGCTCCCTTCTCTCTCCTGAAAAACGCACATGTCATGCACTGCTCTCCACCATGCTCTCTGTGGGAGGCCTTAGTGCAGGGACAGGACTGCACTTGATTGTGACTAAGCAAGCACATTTGCAAAATTTAGGATAAGTTATTAGCAAACACGCAAGGCTGCACACCTGAGGCCCATTCTTCAGGGAGTTTTATCATTTCCACCTGTGTCTTTCTGTCAATTGGTTCATAACTGGGTATGGAAATCTCAATTTCTGGAAGTAATGTGATTTAAGAAATTTGTTTAATAAACATTCACTCAGGGATGACAATGAGCAATCCATTGTGCAAGAGGTAGGGTGCGTGATGGTGAAATGAGAGATTTAAAAATGATAAAATGGAGCTACTTCCAGGCAAAGTACCACATCCCTTTCTGACTTACCTTTTCTAAATACCAGGTTCCTGTTAGATGTAAGGGCACAGATGGTATGATTAGGATCACAGTTTTCTTTGCCTGCATTATTTTTCATTTCGCTGAATGATGTTTTCTGAGCAATCTTATTAATTTCACTGTCGCTCACATTTATACCAAGGAAAGTAGTTATCTTCTTGATGCTTTTAGAAAGATCCTAAGCAATAAGAAAAATTATTTTTAAAAAGTGTAACTCATCAAAACACCAAATTCATTCCCTCAACCCTGAACACAGAATTTATTGATTTTCTGTTTTTTTTTTAAATTTTATTTATTTATTTGACAGAGAGAGACACAGTGAGAGAGGGAACACAAGCAAGGGGGGTGGGAGAGAGAGAAGCAGGCTTCCCACAGAGCAGGGAGCAGGAGCCCGATGCGCTCATGACCTGGGATCATGACCTGAGCGGAAGACAGACGCTTAACAACTGAGCCACCCAGGTGCCCCTGATTTTCTGTTTTAATTTGACTAAATTTTGATTGTTGAAATGTTAGGAAGGACTTACTTTCTTCATTTCTTCATAGAATATAATTAGAATGTTTTCATCATTTTTGTGCTCTTCCCAGCTTAAAACGTGATCAAACCAGGATCCATACACAACTAGAAGGAAAAATGAATTCTGTTAATATTCAAGATCATGGGTTGGCATCCCAGGATTCTTCCCATCTCACCAAAGTAGGCAAAATAAGGCACACACGTATTAGACTCTGGAGTGAAAGGGTTTTACTTAGGAATTGTTGAATCACTATAGTGTACATCTGAAACTAATATATGTATGCTAACTATAGCATATTATATATATAATAGATAGTATATAATAATACTGTATGCTAACTATGCTGGGTTTAAAGTGAAAAAAAAGAAAATATTAATTACATATGTTAATACCATATCATCCATTATCCATGAAGAAACTTATAATTAGGTTTAATAAAATTCAATAATTAAAAATTAAATAAGATCTTAAATATTTTTAAAAAAGAGTTTCCTTAGAAGAGCCCAATTTTAAAACACTACTGTTTCAACTAAATGCAATATTGTGAAATGAAGCTGGATGGCTGTATCTTTTAATAAGGCTGTGGGTTTTTTTTTCTTATTTTTGTAAACATCTTTTTATCATCATCAGAAGTTACAGCAGAAATACAGAGATACACATTTTCCCAATAATTGTGTCTCATAACTACCTTGGATCTTGGAAGAAATAAAGAAACATTGGGAATTTATTACTTTCTTCCTGTAAAGTGGCATGCTTTTTATAAGTTTTTAGCATAAAAAGTTTATAAACTTCCTCAAAAAAGGGGTGGGAGAGAAAAGAAAAAGAAGTCTATTCATTTATCTTAGTTCAAGGTTGCAAAATACAGTGTTAGGGCTTTAAGAGTAGTTGATATTATCTCTTTATTGTTTTGTTAATTTGACAGATCTCAAAAATGTACAGGGCTTGGAGTAAAATGTTATCATGCAAAATAAATTATCAACTGTGATGATAAAAAACAAAAAGTGAGCAATTTCTTATACCACAGAAAGTTGACAAGCTTGATAATCTGAAGCATGTAACAGAGTAATTTAAAATACTGGGTATACATCTTTCCATGCATCCTTATTATCCATAGATTTAATACTAGCTAATGCCCAAATTATAAAAGAGTTCCTTCACTTGCAATGTTCTGAAGGTCTGCTGACTATTGATTCGTTTAATCAGCATTTATGAAGTCATTAGTGTCTACCAGATACTGTGCCATATCGCTTTTAAATATGAAAGTTTTGAATAAATTGACGTATAGTTAATTCCTAGCTAACTGCAGTTGTTCATGGTTTCAGTCCCTGGGGAAGTAAAGGGCAAGAAAATAACCAGAAGGCATTTGTAAAAAACCAGACTTCCGGGACCGTGATGGTATCATTACAGAGCCCGATTTTCCACCCCCGGGGGCCCAGAGGGCTGTAAAGCAAGAACAGGTGTTTGGAAGGACTAATAGGTCTCCAGTTCCCAGCATTCTCACTGCCAGTTCAGTGACTTACAAAATACTTTATCTTGGAATGACCCAAATTACCCTATCAGTGATAAGGAGTTGACCTAAGAACTGCCAGCCTATTGCCAGGAACAAACACAGGGTGAGATAGAGCACTGACTTTCTCTCCTAGGAGTTTAGGCAGTGAACTGGTCTCTATTGACTCAGACTATGCTGGCAGTTGCCACCTGCATCACCCTCGCCCCCGGGCAGCTGCAGCCCAGCCCTGGTGGAAAACATCACCAACCTCCATACTGTCAGGGAGCCCAGGCTTCTGTGCCTCGCCCCCCGAGGCTGGGTAGGAAAAGAGACCCCAAGTCCCAGAGTCACGGCCAGTGGTTACATGATTGACTCGGCCCACTATGGTTTTGCGGCAGGAAATGCATTCCAACACACCCCAAATAAATGTAAGAAAAATCTTTTGGATCATAGCCTGACCATCATTTGAGAGCCAGTGATTCTATTATTAATTAGTTAATTTATACTCCATCTTGTTCCAAAAAGACAGAAGAACCTAAAGAAATTGGCTGCCTGGGTCTTCCTAACCCATGTAGAGAATTATACTTGGGTCAGTTTTTTAATCCGAATCCTCATTGTCCAGACCCAGGGCTTTAAAGAAAATATAGCTTCCTAAACAGAGACATAAAAATGTTTCTTTTCTGGGAAATGCTTTTCTCCACATCCTTCACTTATAGAATTTTCTACTACCTCCTGCATGGCCTTCCTTCTGTTTTCCAGAATTACTTGCTCCCCCTGAAATGCCTTGACCAGAAAAGTTTCTCTTACTCGACCAACCCAAGTGTCTTAGGGTCTGGACTGTGCATCGGCAGTCTCACTGCTTCCTATCAACTTCCAGAACTCCTCCCTCCAAGATAATCCCGGCTCCTATAAGACTCGTGTCTTTTAAATATGTCACTCTTCTTAGCCTTATCTCTGTCAGAAGTGGACTTTTTTTATCTGTTTCCAGCAGTCATGGAAGACTCCGATCTTAGAACATAACCTCCTGGGGCAGCTCACATCTTGTCACCCACACTTTGATGGACAGCTTCTGCAAATACCCTACTTGGACCACTTATGCCCCCCTTTTTTTTTTTTAAAGATTTTATGTATTTATTTGACAGAGAGAGATCACACAAGTAGGCAGAGAGGCAGGCAGAGAGGGGAGGGGAGAAGCAGGCTCCCCACCGAGCAGAGAGCCCGATGCGGGACTCGATCCCAGGACTCCGGGATCATGACCCGAGCCGAAGGCAGCAGCTTAACCCACTGAGCCACCCAGGCGTCCCCACTTATGTCCTTTTTAATCCTCATTTTCTTTCCCTTGTTCTTCTCCCCAACCTTTTTCTAGCTAAAACCTTCAACTTCCTTTTTCCCTTATTGTTTATTTCAACCATTTGAAAAAACACTCAGTATCGAATCAAAACACTTTACCTTCTACTCTCCTTGCCCAATGCTACTGAGTTCTGCTGAAGCAATTTATACAACTCTATACTGACACCACTGCAAATTCATTTTTCCAGTCTTAAGTCCTGAGGCTGCCTTGCCAACTTATTTGTCCTGCATTAACACATTCTCCTATTTTCCACATCAATAATTTCAAACCTCCCCCACTTTCTGCAAACCCTCTGTCCCACTCCTATCCAGTTTCAATGAACATCTTAATATCTAGTTTCCAGAAAGCACTCTGATGATTGTGCAGAAATTCACGAGGATGAAGTGCCTAGGAAATACGGAGTTGTCACAAAAGACTGGAGAGAGGGCTAGTGGGGGAAAAAAAGTATGATGCTAAAATATTATTTCATTAGATATTAATCTGTCAGAATATTGCCAGAACACAATTTACTGTTACTATTTAATTGGAAAAACTAAAATGTATTTGTAAATTGCCTGAAAGTTAAATCAGATGATTAGACAAATGTGTGGCTATCTATGTCTTTATGGTACAGTCTCCTCATACAATGTGTATATATTTATGGTTTGGAAACGGGTATAGGATATCATGATGCTTCAGTGTAAAATAATCTTTCTAGATAAATGCCTACATGGAAACTTTCCACCCGAAAGTGAAACTACTTAAAAAGTCTTTGCCTGCCTTTAAGAGTCTATGTCCAGGGGCTCCTGGGTGGCTCAGTTGTTAAGCATCTCCCTTCGGCTCAGGTCATGATCCCGAGCTCCTGAGATCAAGCCCTGCATCAGGCTCCCTGCTCTGCGGGAAGCCTGCTTCTCCCTCTTCCAATCCCCCTGCTTGTGTTCCCTCTCTTGCTACCTCTCTCTCTGTCAAATCAATAAATAAAATATTTTTTAAAAAAGTCTATGTCCAATAGAATGAGTAGATTTCTACAGTAAATTTCTAGTCATGTTTACTTGAACATCTAAATAGTCCTACATAATCCAAGTCTGGGCCTCAACATGATTAAACAACTTGTCCACAGTCATACAGGGAATAAATTAGAGTTAAGACTTGATCCCTCTTCTTCTGTCTCCATAGCCTGTTCTATTGTATCATGTTATCATTGGCAAGAGAAAGAATCCTCTCCTCAAAAGAGTAGTCACTGAAGGACATCCCTGAAAAATAGTCTCCTACCTTTGACAGGAGAACAAGCAACCTTATCTTATAAATACTGTTCCACTCAAGTAAATTTTAAAAAGCTTTAGTAATTCACTGCTTACTCCCGGTGTCAGCAGGATTTGCCCAGGCTAGATTGCCCGATTATATAATACACAGCAGATCTCTTTGCAATTAAAAATCTATTAATGCACCTAGAAGGTATAAAACAATCATCTGGAATATTTTCTCCAACTAACTGCCCTTCCCAGATATTCTGCTATGACGTCAGATAATGGGGCGGTGGATGTCCTAGGACAGCTAGTTTGCCTCCCTGCTTATGGACTGAGTTGCCCTTTTTGTGGCTACACTCATAGAAAAATAATCTCTAGAACATGAGCACTACCAGGCCTGCTTTACGCTGTGCTCAGGTCACACCCAGAGGACACTTTTTGTACTCTTGGCACTCCAAAAGGATAGAGATGGAGCCAAATTAGAGCTTGTGCAGCAGCTGGAGGGGTCGTAAACCCCAGGGTGTAATCATTGGAGACAAACATGGCTTTTCTTTTCTTGAGGAAAAGCAGACTCAAGATCTGGTGTTTTTTTTTTTTTTTAATAATGTATGTATTTAAACTCTGTTCACTCCAAAAATGGAATGGAGGCAGAGTGAGGCATGCTAACTATCTTCAAATATTTAGAAAGCTATCGTGGGGAAGAGGAATTAGTGATCAGAGAACAGCTTCCTCTCTGGGAGAGCTATGCCACAGTGCTAACAGCAAGGATCTGGGAGAGTGACACCTGAATTTAAACCTTGGCTCCTTATGAGGTATGCAATTGTCTAGCCTGCCAACGTCTGCATTTCCCTCACCTATAAAATGAGAATGATCCCTGGCTCTTGTGTTCTAGTGAGGATGATAGGAGATCGTGTTTGCATAGCACTTAGCTAAGTGTCTATATCACATAGTAAGATTTTTTAAAACATCTTAACAGTACCAAGATGGAACGCGTCATTTGAGGGCAGGAGCTGGGGTGTGAACCTGTTGTCAAGTTAGGAAGTTCAAGTTTAGCTGGTACAATCCTTGAGAATGTTATAAAGGCAATTCAAACAACAGGTCTGTGATTTTAACCAGACGATCTTTAATAGACTTGTCGTTCCTGAAACTTTGTGACTACTAAATGTTTGCCAAAGAGGAGCTGAACTATTGTGCTCATAGCATATTCTTCCATAGGGAATAGGGCAAAAGAAAGTGTTAAGCTCTGTTGCTAGCGAGTTCTCCATACCCTCCTGTTAAGGTTACACTTGCTCTGGCCTCTCTGAAATTAACAAGTAAAAGCTTAATCATTGGCAAGTGAAATAGGGAAACTAACAATTAGGCAGGTCTACCTCTAACCCCAGGGGAGAAGGAAGATCCTGCGGATACAAACTATTTCTAAATCCTGCCTCTTCTAAATTCTGCATCGTCTTGGTACGTTATTTTTATTTAATGAAAGGCTTGGGAACTCAGGTTTGGGAACTGTTTTTCGTTTTTGTTTTTAAGTGCTTCAGATACCCGTGAGTCAGAGAAAAATTAATGAATTCAAAGGTCATGCATGGTTAGGCAAGATCAATAAGCATTGCACAACTCAATCAAATGATGTCTCAGTTTAGTATTTTCAGGAGAAATTGCTTTTTGTTCATCTTTATAAAGCAAGTGTCAAGATGACTAATACTTTCATTTCTTTTATTTGGGGAATTATATTCCTTTTTTTGGAGAGGGGGAGGGAGAACTTGTGTGTGCATGCGTGTGTGTGTGTGTGTATTGTTTGTTGGTGTTATTTTCCTTTTAGGCAAACACAAGACACGTTTCAGGCTGTCTGTGAAGGTTTCAACTGTGTCTTGCTCTACTCCAATCAATGCACAATTATTTCACTGGCCAAACTGATGGTATATGAAAAAAAAAAGTGATGCTTGATCAGAATTAATCTCTGTTTTTAAAACATTGCTATCAGCTCCGTAAGTAATTGTAAATCCATACTACCTACAGGTGATAAGAAAGTCCATGAAGAAACAAAGTGAAAAAGAATGGCTCAGAAGTAAAAAAAAAACAAAAAAACCAAAAAACTATTCAAATGTATTCCTGAAAATGGGTCGCTAGGATCCAGTTAAACTTTTGGAAAATGCTTTCATTTGGAGGAGAACTGTATATGATGAATAGAAATCATTGTTATATTTACCATCTCCTCTCAGGAAAAGCTCGAAAAATGCAGCCCAGGTTTCAATGCCAGGGAGATTCGGGTTATCTTTGTAGTAGTGGAATAAAGAAACAGCCGTGTCTTTTGGATTCCTAACGATGTAGATAATCTGTTAAAAAAAATCAGTTTATTTTTAGATGGAAACAGCCCCCGTGCAAAACATGTTCTCAAAAAAAGCCATTGGACTTAACCTGTCCATGCCAGGACTTTTTGACAGCTTACACTGATTAT
Organism: Taxidea taxus jeffersonii; assembly: GCA_003697995.1. Taxonomy (NCBI): domain Eukaryota; kingdom Metazoa; phylum Chordata; class Mammalia; order Carnivora; family Mustelidae; genus Taxidea; species Taxidea taxus. Next base: position 9,693 of record RCUC01026322.1, read on the forward strand.
TAAGCACAGACTCAGGCCAGTGTTTCTCAAAAGTTAACGTGTGGAAGAATTATTTAGGAATCTTACTAAAATGCAGATTCTGATACAGGGAGTCCAGCATGCGACCTAGCATTCTGCGTTTCTAATAAGCTCCCAGGTAAGGTTGATAATGCCAGTCCACTGACGACACCTTTTCAATTTAGGCACTAACTGTGGCCCCATCATTTTAGCAATGGATTCGAGAAACCATCTGTCCATTTGTAGGACACGATTGCTTTCTTCATATAAAAATTTTTTGAACATAACATTTACAATTTTAATGCTATACCACATGATTTAAATAGACTCAGATTTCTTGTAAATTGTCTACTATTATTTATAGGAAGAATGATATTTTAGAATTTCATTTTCTACAGTTGAATCCCCCACAGAGTAGGAAATCTGAGCCACCCTCCTAATTTACACAAATACTGCCCTTGCAATCAGATTCAGTTTAATACATTTCTGTTTAGTATGGACTATGGACTAGGCAGAGTGGAGGGTTCCAGGTCTGAGAAATAGGAGGACCAAGGCAGAACATTACCAGCTCCCTCAAAACAGTCAGGCGCAGGAGGGCAGAGTCATGGTTATAACAGGGACGTAGGGAGTGCAGGAAAGTGCATATTAAAAGACTTCAGAAAACCAGGGCGAGAAGCGGTCAGTGTTGCATGAGGACCAGATGTTCCACTTGCTCTTAGATCGATAATCAGGGGCACACATTATATGTAGGTAAGAAAGCTTTTAGTGAGTCATGCTTAATACATAACTATCGTTCTGTACTATGTTCATAGTCCAGGAGTGGTGCGCGTAATCCACAAGAACAACACCCGTCCCTCTTGAAAGATGTGTAAAGACCACTATGCACTGAGGTGAAAAGCCACCTTTAGTCCCCGTTGTGTACCCATTACCCTCTCTTCCTCTCCAGAGAAAATTATGGAGTAACTCAACACTTCAGGCTTTCTCTAACTGCTCTCTGCTTCTAGAGCAGATTCACAGAACCCCAAAGCTCTGAAAGCGATTTAAAAATCCACTCACTGTTTTATTTTTTTAAGCTATTTTAAAGATTTTGTTTATTTGTCTGACACAGAGAGATTTATCTGAGAGCGAGAATAGGAACATGAGCAGAGGAACTGGGAGAGGGAGAAGCAGGCTTCCCGCCAAGCAGGGAGCCCAGTGCGGGGCTCGATCCCAGGACTCTGGGATCATGACGTGAGCCAAAGGCAGACGCTTAACAACTGAGCCACCCAGGCACCTCTCCACTCACTGTTTTAACAAAAAGGGATAAAGTGGCAGAATGGGAAGCCTCAGCCATCTAGTTTTTTGTCTGTTTGTTTTGGTAGACAGAAGCATGCTTCAGGACCTTTGAAGAATACCCAGCGTTACACGTCTGTATCCAGTGGGAAGGACAATGCAAACTACTAACACATTAATACATATTTTGACAAGAGAGGTTAAAAGAAGTATTCTGTAATTATGTGTAGTGGCATGGTAAGTAGACCTACTATAGAGATCGTGTCACAATATATACTAATATTGAGTCGTTAAGTGGTACATCCGAAACTAATACAATGTTGTATGTCAATTAGATACTCAATAAACACACGCATATAATATTCTAAGAAATATTAGGGGATGGTTAAAAGATATGAAGAGAAAAAAAAAGATATGAAGAGAAGGCAGAATAGTACTCTGAGAAAAAAATTAAATGTTAACTAAATATCGGGAAATGAGCTGAAAACAGAAATTTCATGTAAGAGAGTTTGGAAGCAGAAAAAAAGATGGGGAGACGAAGATTACGAAGAAAACATAGGAGGCTAACTAGGGTTGAGGGCCGTTCGGGAAAGATCACAAGAGGAACTGATTAGCTGACAGGCCTGCTGGAGCAGGAAAGGTTCCAGTAGCTTGTAAACTCTGAGAGCTAGGCAGGGGGCAACAGAGGACAGGTCATCATCTTGGGAAACCAAGTGCAACCAGAGAGTCTCATTTCCCATCAGGATTGTACCTTATGACTCTGTCTTTACTGTGGTTTTAAGAAGCCCCCCCACCCTTTCTGAGCTTCAGTTTCTTTGTTGATGAAAGGAAAAACATCTACCGTTGCCTTTGTTGTAATGGGTTTACAAAACATAGCTTAATCTTTGCCACATTGTATGTGATGGATATTGCTATTTCTGTATCAAAGGAGGAAACCGAAGGCACCAGCAATTTTCCAAGAGTGGCAGAGCAAGAACCCAAGCCGGGTTTTCTGGTCTTCCCGAGCCTTTGCCCTTAACCACTGCACTCACCTTGCATTGTTTTTGTTTAATATTCACCGGTAGCATGTTGTAGCTCAAATGTGTGGGAATAACTCTTCTCTTACAGTTCATTTTTAGCTCGTCAAGTTTAGAAATGTCTCCCAGCTCGATAGGAGATGTTAGATTAATTCGAGCATTGGGAATGTTCCCTATGACCTCCGCAATCCAGTGAGTACCTTCACATAAAAAGAAAACAAAACGCATTTTTTAAAATTAATTGGAACTCTTGATGAAATAAATATAGAAAATTAGCATGAGGTTATAATAGCAAGGAGCGCATTAATTTTGTTATAAATAGTTATTATTACCTCTTGACACCCATTGAAACCTGAGACACTTGTTGAAACACCAGAGACATTAATTCATTTGGCAGGAAGAGTCACACTTTAAAGCATGAAGAGACTGCGAACTGTCTATGCCTTTTTCTCAGCTTGAAACATTCTCCTGTGCTACACTTATCTCTAGCACCTTTTCCAATCTACAAATACGCAGATCTTGCCACACACAGTTCCTCACCGGTCCTGCAAACTCATGCATCTTGCCCTTTTTTAAACTGTCTTCTGAATCTCCACTCCCCTGGCATAACTGTTTACCCTTTCTGGCCCTCCCAAGTAGAACACACCAGAGTCTAGTTGCTACGGCTTGTATTCATGTATACCTCCCCATTGCCCCCTGGAAGAAAGCCCCTGGATCTTATTTTTGTTTGTGTGCAAAGAGAGTAGTCATGCAAACGAAGCTCTTGAACAATGAACAAACGCTACATTCAAACAGCATAAAGATACAATCCTATGCTACCTACCACGAAGTCTGAAAGGAATACATAAAGCAAATGTGGGTATGCTCCAGTGTTGCAGACAATAATAAACTGGAGCAGGGAAGTAGGGGTTTGGATGGGGAGGATGCTTTGCTGATTTGAAAGCAACGTTCCTAAAAAGTTTAAATCAGGCCTATTTCCTTTCCATTGAACTCATTTGTAATTTCAATTCGAAATCTGTTATAATATTCACTAATTTTTAGCTGAATAAATATTTAAATGGTTCTCTCCTCTGCATGATGTGTTTTAAATTTAAGGCTTTTAGATAATAATGCTCATAAGTCAACTCTAATATTCATATAAACAGGACTAATATAACTAATGACATTTCTATTATTTTCACAGGGTGTATTGATTTATTCTGGTGAAGAAGACAGAATACAGTTTGGGATTGTATTCAGGGGACCTCCAGAGCTGGCGGGTGATATCAGTTTATAGGCATCAATATGTGCAGTGGAAACTTTATATATGGTTGTTTATATAAGGTATAAACTAGGCACCTGCTCAAAGAACTTTAAAAGTATCATAAATTACTTTCTAAACTAACATATCAATTTGGGGTAAGGTATATTTATTCATGGAGTGACCTACCACATAGAGAGAATACTGAGGTATTCTAGAAGCACTCACTTAATTTCCATTTGCAACACCATTTTCCAATAAAATAATTACATATGTGATTTACATTTATTCTCAAAAAACACCCTAGAAGGTCTATGTGAACTCTGTGTCTTCTAATGCAGAGGGCTTCTTGGGCCTGATTCACAATCAGATAAAAGGACTAAAATGCAAACATGATTTGAAAGAGCTAAACTCTTAGTTGCTGAATCATGCTAGCAAGCATATGCCCATTCACACGTGTCCACTCTTCTGGAAATCACAGTATGCAGGTGGATATTTTATATCCTGGCCACCTCTCAAAATTAAAAAGAATATACAATTAATTTAGATTATCCCCAGGGTGCCATTATTCATAATGGTCCTTTCATGAGTGTATAACTATATACGGAAATAAACTTTGCATAAGAAGGCATAAAATTGAACACTAAAGTGGCACCTGGGTGACTCAGTTGGTTAAATGTGTGCCTTCGATTCAGGTCATCATTTCAGGGTCCGGGAATGGAGCCCCGCATCAGTGGGGAGTCTGCTTCTCCTTTTCCCTCTGCCGTTGCCCCCTGCTCCTTCTCTATCGCTCTCTCTCAAATAAATAAAATCTTTTAAAAAATGAACACTAAAAATACTTATGGTTTTTTATTAGCCCAGGAAAGAAATTATTCATTTATAAATCAATCATTAAAGTATGAATTGAACAAATCTGCTTATGGCCATGCCTGGTACAAGTATAAAGAGAACTTTATAATGTTACAGATATTATGCTTATTATGTATATCAACATTTGTATACTTTAATGAATAAAAGAGAAACAAAACTGTAGTAAAAGCTCTAGTTGAATTTTCTTGAAACACAGTTTTCAGCTTTCTAATGTCAAACTTTTTCATTAAAATAAGCATTTAGTATACTTAAATTTCCTATGGATAAATTCTGAAAAATAAATGTTTTGTAAAAATTGTTATTATATTTCTATAGTCTACTATATTATTATGTTATTATTATAGTATAGTATATAGTATAATACTATAGTATAATATAGTATATATTATGATATATAGTATAATATTATATTCTACTATTAGTAGAATATAGTAGAATATAATATATACTATATTCTACTTATAGTAGAATATAATATAGTATAATATTATATATAGTATATTATAATATTATATTATACTTAGTTCTTATATTTCACACATTTTAAAATGTACTTATACATTTAAAAATACATTAAAATAAACTTTACCAGATTTTGGATAGGACACCAGAAACACATCATCTTCTCTTGCATTGAAAAAATCCAGGGAATTTAGAAGTTCTTCTGAAGACATAGTAGAAAAGAGGATCCCCTTGAATTTATGAAGAACACTTGACTGGTTCTGGAACGACATCTTTCATCAAATGAATCAAAAAGTATTTGCTAAACACTAACTTTACACAAGGCACAGAACAAGTAAGGTCCTTGATGTTAATCCTAGCTCAGTGGCAGGATACTCTTAGAATTACTAAGTTGGTGTTTCAGCTACAGGAATATATATATATATATATATATACATATATATATATATGTTTTGCAATTCTTCACAAGAGTAATTTTTAAACCATAACTAAGCCAAAGTCTACTGTGAAAATGATGTCATTTTCTTGATAACATGTTACAAAATATTTCCTCCAACTTGGCATTCAAAATAGTTTACATATAAGGCTATCAAGCTATCAGAACATAATTATTATCTGAAAGGACTAGAGTTAATCAAATCCTTTGGCCTTAAAAAGAAAAGAATTAGTGGCTATAAGGAATTATGTCACTGTGGAAAGGACAAGAAAAGTTGAATGTCATGTTAATATTAACACATAGTAGAGGAAGTAGCTAATATGTATTGCGTTGCTGGAAGAGGAGAGAATGGAGTGAGAAAATATACGTTTTTCTCAGAATTGGCAGATAAACCTGAGACTAAAGATAAACTTCATGGGAAATACTTTAAGAAAGATAACATGGGACTCAGGAAACCCAAGCCAGAAAATAGATATCTTGAGTTTTGTTGTATAGGAGAAGTTTATGGCTGAATCAAGCAAAATTCTTGTCTGAGTCTTTTTTTTATTTTCTCACTAATATTGTTATATTCTGGATTCAATAAGATATGGCAACAAAGTGCCCAATAAATTCAATGAACCACAGTGAAGTTTTTGGTTGCTTGTCTAATCATCAAAAGAAATGTATGTCAACCAGGAAATGACCTGCATCTTATTGAGCATAAAAAAGTAGAGGTCTACCGTGGAAGAAATAATTAAAGAAGGAAGATATTCATGATAGTGGCAGAAATGACATTCAGAATAATCATATACATAGGAAATTCTAAAGAATCTACAATTAGAATAAACATGTAAATTGGGTGTGGTTGCTAGATGAGGAAAACAAATTATATTTTTACATTCTAGCCAACCCAACTGAAAAATAAAATTCGAAAAACACTATTTACAATAATAAGAAAAAATCAAATTTCTAGAAATAAATCTAACAAAAGATATACAAGGCATTGAAAATCACAAACTATTACTGAAACTAGTTAAAGAAGACCTAAGTAAAAGGAGAAATATACCATGTCCATGGACCAGAAGACTCAATATTATTCAAATGTCAAAATTCTCCTTATTGATTTACAAAATCAATTCTGTTTGATCAAAATCCCAACAGGCATGTGTGTGTGTGTGTGTGTGTGTGTGTGTGTAAATTGACAAGCATTTATATGAAAATGCAAAAGCAGAAGAGCCAAGAAAATCTTAAAGAACAAACTTGTAAGACTTAGATTATCAAATTTTAAGCTTTAGCATAAAGCAACACTAGTTAAGACAGAGTGGCTTGAGCTCAAGGATACATATATAGATCAATGGAACAAAATAAAGAGTACAGAAAAAGACCCACATTTAAATGGTCAGTTGATTCATGACAAGGTAAAATTCAGTAAAAAAAAAAAAAATGGTCCTTTTAATGAATGTTATTTGTTTAATTAGATTCATATGGAGAAAAAAAATCTTATCTTACATCATATGCAAAGAAAAATTCAAGCTGGGTCATAGAATTAAATTGAAAAAAAAGTTTCTAGAAAAAAAACAGAATATTTTCATGAACTTTTGGCAGGTAAATTGTTCTTAAATATGATACACAAAAGCACTAACCATTAAAGAAAAAAATTATAGTTGGGCTCGATTAAATTAAGAGCCTTTGTCAATTAAAAGACACCATTAAGAAAATAAAAGGCAAGACACGGACTGGAAGAAAATACTGTAAAACATATATTCAACATTATACTCACTTCCAGACTCTTTAAATTACTCCTAATAATCAATAACACAAAAATCAAACAACTCAACAACAACAACAAAAGAGCATACTCCTGAATAAGCCTTTGGAAGAGTGTTTACCATCAGTAGTTGTTGAGGAAATGGAAATTAAAATTAGCATTATGGGAAGATCTACTCCCACAATATTGGCATGAAAAACTCTGTGGACCCACTCCCTGATGAAATAACCATAAATAATGACAATTATTTTAAAAATAAAATAAACAGTTGGGGC
>RCUC01026324.1:0-12276 GCA_003697995.1 Taxidea taxus jeffersonii
GGATAGGTCTTCAGCCTCCCTACAGGGTTCCTTTGAAGAGAAGAACACACATAAGGAGGCAGGTACACTAAGATCAGTTTTGATGGGACATCCACAAAAAGCAGTGTCTTATTACTGACGTTTAGAAGTGCTGACTCATGGTAATAATAAAGAGCACACTGACTTTTGGTCCATTTCATTATTGTTTTTAAATTCTCTACAAATAATAGTCCATTTATTACTTGCACCTGGGGTGGACATCTCCCAATAGTCTGGCCTTGACGTGCTACTGCTCAGAAGCACAGGGGTCTTTTTTGTTTGTTTATTTGTTATACTATCTACTTTATTATAGCTACAGGTCACTCTTTTTCAAAGGACCCAATAGAAATAGACTTTCCAGTGAAGGAATTTCCACATAATCTCTGGAGCTCAAAGATGTCTGGCTCCTGGACATTGAATTCTGTCAATTCTTCTGCTAGGCAGGCCACTCCATAGAAGAACAAACAGCCTCATTTTTTCAAAACAGTTAGAAGGAAAGAAAAATAAAAACTGTAATTCAAACTCGTATTTTTTTTTATTATTATTATTTTTAAGTTTAAGAACCTCTCACCTCCTTGCTGCAGTGTGCCTCTGGACATATCAGCTCCTTTGATTCTCTGGAGCTGTGGTTTATGCAGGGTGTTTCTAGCAAGAATCATGCCAAGAAGGAAGAAGAATTTAAGCAAAGAGAGCTTCAGAGCATTATGTATTGGTCTCTGGCAAAGGAGCACTTGACTGAATAAGAACCAGCCAGATGCAGTGTCTCCAAGGTGAATTTGCAATAACTTAGGTGGCAGTAATTTCCTAGGAGACTGGCATAATTATACCCAAACAAATTGCCTGAACAGGCACATATTTATTAACATGAGATTAAAACTCTCAAGTTTGAGCAAACATGGAGAGCAACATCAGAAGCCAAAGCAGGGAGGAGCATTGGTAATCTGTCTGACACCCACTACCAGAGGGCTGATGAAGAGCCAGGGTAGCATCCAACCTGCAGTTAGAGGCTCTGAGGCCTCGGCTGTAGGTTCTTGTTTACTACAAATGAGGATTAAAATCACTAAATGTCAATACTTAGAACTTGTAACTGATGCATAACAAATCACTGCAAAATTTAGTGGCTTTAATCAGCAACCATTTATTTAGTTTATAACTTAGAATCAGTTGGGCAATTTGGGTTTCGTCTTGGCCCTCTTCTGTATCTGCAGTCAGCTGTAGGTCAGCCAAGCAGTGATGCTTCTGGAGTTGGTTGGTTGTTGGCTGGGGCAACAGGATGGCTACAAGTGTCTCCAGCCCTCCAGCAGCCCTAGCCAGGCATGTGTTCATGATACTTCCAGGGTTCCAAAAGAGTAAGTAGAGCATGCAAGGCTTTAGGAAGGTAGTTCAGAACTGGCACACCATCATTTCTGCTGAACTCTGTTGGCCAAAGCAAGTCACACAGCCTAGAATCAAGTGGAGAGGAAATGAACTCCACTTTTTGTTGAAATGAGATGAAACATCACATTATAACACATTGCAATAAGTATGGCCAATAGGAGTAATGGAGGGCTCTGGGCTTTTTTGAATTCTACAACAAAACCCTTAGAAAAAGCAAAAACCTACTGGACGTGGTGCTGGTGCTAGAAGAAGTAAACACTGCACATTCAAGTCAAAGATCTTTATTCTGTATTTTTGTCCAATTAAATAAGCATATATTTATTAACCAAATTCTTTAAGCAAGATACTATGTTAGGCACCCTGTGGGGAAGAACAGTTAAGAAAAAAAGATTGTTCCTGATTTCTAGGAGCTCATGCTATAGTGAGAGAGATAGCCATACAGATAGTTACTTCATAATGTCTTCAAAATCACTAATATTATGATGTTTTCCAATAAGGGACATGAAAAAGGAAGAATGTAGATGAAGGTGCCAGTGGGGTGTGTAAGATTACAAAATTGTTGTTGTTAGGACTAGGCAGGAACAGTGGTGGGGTTTAATGTACTTGGTCGAGTTGTGTTGAGGTGAGAGTCAAGGAATCCTGGAGTGATAGTGTCTCTCTTGTGAGGGTGACATAAATGTGATTTAGCATGTTATGGGTCACAGAGAAATCAGATAAGCTCAGGTTTCTGATCAATTGGATTAATTTACCACCTACCATGTACTTCATGGTGAGAAGGATTTAATATTTGGAGGGGAAGAAGGGATAAAACTGGTAACAACTCACATAGTGGTACAGAAAAAGCCATGAGGGCAGGGGCGGCACGAGTGTGGCGGCACACTGGTAGGTGAAAACCAATTAAATACTACTGAGACCCTTCGTAGAGAACTGTTAACAGAGTTCTGGGATAAAGTCATGGAACTGTAATGGTTTATGTGGAGGGTGAACACATGCCCACCTTTTGCACTTTATGGTTTCTTGTCCTCTCCATAGACATTTACTTGTTTGTTTGATTCCAAGAAAGATTTTGGCATTTCCATATGGATCTCTCATACATAGCCTTTTCCTTCCAAATTATTGGTTCAAGTGAGAACAAAAATGACTATTTATGTATTTTTATACTTTTAACAACTACTGATGGGTTGATTTCATATATCTCAAGCTTCATAAACTCATAAGAAATCTATAAAAATGTTAAAAAAATATTCATTCTGGTTCTGTTTGTTCTTGATGCCCCACAATTCTGTGACCATGTTGTGAAATTCAGCCACTCTAACCTGTAAGAGTGTGTTTCCTTGAGGACTGGGCTTTCACGATCTCAAGTTTTCCATCTTTGACTGTGACGGGGTGTGCACAGTGGGAAAGCATGGCTGTGGAAGGAAGACTGTCCTGTGCCACTATGAGCAGCAGTGTAGTATGATAATGAGAGGAGAATCTCAAGATTCATACTTCCCTTTTCCAATCATGGCTCTCTCTCTCTCTTTCTAGTCATATAATCGAGGGCAAGTTATTTGATCTGTCAGTGCCTCAGTCTTTTCAACTCTAAAATGGGAAAACAATAATGTGTGGTTTTATGGTTTGTTGTGAAAATTAAGTACAATAATGCTGTAAAACACTTAGAACCCTTGCATGGCAAGAACTAAATAATTGTCTGCAATTAATAGTAATGACCATGTTAATTATACTGTCTCCCAGCATGCCCTGTGCCAAGTTTTTTTCCAGCTAAAATTTATCACTAACTGAGTACCCTGTACTGCCTACAAGTAACAGGGATTAAGAGGATGCTGTTTCTTATTTATTATTTATTAGGGGGATGCCTATATCTATATCTCTATTTAATATTAAATGTACTACCTTTCATAGAGGGGTTGAGGTAAAGTGCTGACACAGCACAGAAGAAGGAAAGAAAAAGGCTAAGAGTATGGCATTTGAGCTGAAGGATATTTAGAATTAGGCAAGCTATGATGAGTTGGGGGCTGAGATGGGGATGGGAAGAGAAAAGTCATGTTAATGCTTCTAATTTAAAATGAGGAAATTGGTCCATATAATTTTCAGTTGCATCAGAGCTCTAAAATTCAATTCTGCAAAATCATGCTTTCATTCCTTGATGAATATATGAGAATTTTGTAAATGAGTTGTTGCATCCAAAAATTTTAGCTACCGGGCATGAAGTTTACCCAGTATTCACAGCAAAACAGATTACTAGTGGAAATTTGAATTAGAAAAATGCTGACACATTAGAAAATATAATTTGTATGCAATGGCTTGGGAAAGAAAAAAAAAAAAACACATAAAACTAACCAGTCTGCAGTTACTAAATGGGGCCTAATGGCACTTTTGTTTCTCATGTTACAATTTCAAGGTTGTTCTAACAAGCTTACCTGGGAGGAAGGGCTTTTAGTAAAATTGGCAAGATGGTGCTTCCTCCAGCATCTCAGATGAAATGATGCTTTGAGATCATTTAGATGCTACAAGTGGCAGTGTCCTTGTAAGTTAGGCAAGTGGCTTGCCGATTTTTTGTTTTTAAAAATTATAAAAGAAATTCAGATTCCCAAATACAGCCTTTGAAGATTCCGATTGACTAGGTCTGAGATGGCACCCAGGAGTCTTCATTTTAACAAAGATATGATACAGGTGATCTCCCAGAAACACTTAATAAAACAGTAAGTTAAGAAGAAGGTTGAGTTTTGTCCAAGGTCACACAGAGTAGCTATGAAACCAGAATCTGTATTCTGGGAGCAGCACTATTTTTGAGTGCCAAAGGTAAACCTGAGAACTGTATCTTTTTAAGAAGGTGGACATTTAAGAAAATTTTAAGGTACTAATTGAAGGTTTGGGGGTCAGTATTTGGTTTTGGTTGCCTCCAGTCTTCCTCACTTGGTGGCCTTAGCCACTGTTCCTCTGTCCCCCAGAACACTAAGCCTACTTTGTCACACCATTCCACTTTACTCCCTAGAAACCTGCCTTCTCTCTGATGGGGACTGATTTTTTATGGTGGTTAAGAGGCTACAAAGTAGAACAATTCTTCAGAAGAATCCCAGAAATTGGCTGCTCTAAAAAACTGGGATGCCATCCAACTGCCTAATTCATAGTGCATCTTGCTGTCAGTAATAATGAAAGAAGACAGAGTCTGAAAGAAAAAAATCCCATCTAAATCCAGTTCAGGCTTCTTATAGGACCTGGGACAGTGTATTGATGTGAAAATCTTATTGGGCCAAGATGCACACGAGCTGCTGTCCTAAATACTGTTCACATAGGCACTTTGTTAGAGGAAGGAGACACTGGCTGCATGTGAGCCCTCATTCTAAAACAAATGCTAAGCCTACAGATGATAAGCCACTCTGGAGAAGAGAGATGATGAGAATGATTTTTGTTTCAGAGGCATCCCTTTTAATGATAATTCAATTAATTTTCATGGCAGTGTCTACAAAGTCCCATATAAAACACTGTTCAAGATGCCTTATAAAACCTACAGTTTAACAGGCAGTTTAGTATGGGGGAGCAGTTTCAAAGCAATGTGCAGTGTCAAAGTAGGGCCTGGAAAGAGGTTAGTTTGTATCTCTCTAGGAGTTTTAGCAAAGGGCCTACGGGGGAACGTGTGTGTTCCTTTACCCAGGCTGGTGCTGCAGGAGTCAGCCAAGGGTTAAGAAAAAGAGCAAGAGAAGCAGACAAAGAAGGAATGACCACTAGATGGCAGAGAGGAGTCTAGGCATAGTAGCCCTCCAGAGGAGATGGAGCAAACCTGGGAGATTGGACAGTTTCAGTCGGAGCCACTGCTCAGATTTCCTTTCCGGCCCTAGCCATCCGAGCCACTCAACAAGTAGAAAGGTTTACACTTACTCTGACTAGTGAGGTATCCTTGCCTTCAGAAATTCCCGCTCCCAAACATCTATGTGGAAACATCCTTGAAGAGAGAGAAAAAATGCTTAGGTTGATAGTTTGAGAACCTGTTCATGGTTGTTCTAAGTAACGACTTTAACACAAAGATACAAGATGAAAGGATGATTTTCCCCTGCAAAGTCATTTATATGAAGTATCTATGTTGCATATTTGGAGGAGATCACAATCACTTTACACTGTCAGCTGTGCTGGACCGAACATAGGCAAGCAGGCCCCGAGCCAGATGTTTTCATGCTGTGACTCCAACAGCCCTCACGACCTCCTTAGGCTCTGCTCCACCTGGCAGAATGGCCCACACAGAACAGCACACAGCAGGTAGAACACCTGGTAGTGGGAGCTCCCCTTGAGGAGCGACTCAGGTTCTTTTTTCTTTCCGTTCCCACAGGAGGCCCTGAGGATAAAATTCTGGGAGAAGTAGCAACACAGAGCAGTCTTTAGTCACAAGATCACATTCTTTTGCACATTTTGCTGTTCCTTTGCCCTCTTCTCACCTCTGACTTTCCCCATGTTTTTCATCTTTCAAGATCAACCTGAAACATTTTTGGACATCTTTTATCACGGTTTTTCATTGTCTGAAAATCCTGCAGCCCTCGTAGCTGATACCTCACAATGAACAATTATATTCTCTGTGGTTATATATGATTCTCTGGTGGCTCCAGATGTGAGATTTTGTTTTCTTAGTGATACTCTGTCTCCAGAAAATCAGCATCTGCTTTTCTGGGTTTAGTCAGGGTTAGATACATGGCTCTCAATAATTTGCTTTTGATCCTTATCACTCACCCAGGATCCAGGGTTTGTCAGCCATAACCATCAGTAGACAGAGAGGCAACGTGTTACAGTGAAAATACCATTGAATAAATAAAAGACATTATTGGGTCTAGTGTTCCTACTATTTAACTCGATGAGGACCTTTGGATTCCTTTTCTTTATTATTAGACTCTGACTTGCTCTACATGCTTGTTTTGAGAATTAAGAAAGAGAAGCAAAAGGGATTCCCAGAGAAGCAAATCATTAGATAAATGGGATGTGTCACTATTACCAATTGGCAACATAGAGAGAGGGAATTTGAGTTGACCACACTCTACCTGGGGTGGAATTAAGGAAATGAGAGTTCGTATTTGGAAAGGAGCACAGGTATCTATAGACAGTGTAATTGTAAACTGTAGGGTGCCGGCTGCAGCATCTGTAGGATTTTCAGACAATAGAAGAGAATGCTAAAAAGATGTCTAAAAATCCTGGTGAGAGGGTTGGGGGGCACCAGGAGGGAAGACCTTTAGGATAGAAGCTGCTCTTCTCTAAACCACAAGGCTTAGTTGGTCGATTCTTCTCCCAATAGCTGATGAATAGCTCACTCTGGGAATATGTACCTTGTTGATGATTCGGAAGGGTCTCTAGCATAAAAAGGTACAGAATTCCACTTACATCACCTGCTTTTTCTTCAAGCCTCTTCTCTTTCAAGCCTCTTCTCAGATGCATTAGTTAAAACCATGAAAAAGGAAAACAAAGCCAGAAACTTCCCACAGCCTCCTGCTGCAAAGTAGAAAATCGCACAGAAACTACTTTAGTGCTGGAGAGGTCATCCTACAGAAAATAAGAAGAATATATTCACTGTGGTTTCCAATTGTTTGGAGAATGGAGGCTTAGAACTGGCCTAAGAATTGAGTTTTCTGAAAAGGTTCTCTGGCCTGGAGGCCACCAGCAGTGTGAGTGGAGGCCAGTGGGGATCAGCCTTCTTTCTGGCTAAGAATCTTACCTGAGGAGATGCAGGGCCTGGACCACAATGGATGGCATCCGGGAGAAAGGCTTAAGTGGCTTTAGGAATTCTTCAGATCTCTATTCATGAGGGAACCTAAGATACTTTTAGAACTTTGATCCTAGCTCCTAGCCTCCCTCCCTAGAGTGGAAATGTAATCAAGAAGAGAAAGCAAGAAATAGGCTGAGTATTCATGAATAATGGAATTCATCTGTATTTGCCTCTGTGTAATCACTCAGAAGCATTGAGAGGCTACATGTGTGAAGTGGAAGCCTCTTGCCAGAACAGGTGGAGGGGTGAGATCTTAGTCTGGCAGAAGTGCTGTTGACTCCTAGGATCTGCCATAATGCCTAACACTGAAGACCTTTTGCTTTGCTCTTTATGATACAGGGCAAGTGTTGTTGCTAATTGCATTCACAGGCACATCCTGCAGAGCAACATAGTGACAGATGAGAAAAGCTTCACTCTGTTCGCAAGGAATTGCTAGTTAAATCCCCCAGTCAGAGTCCTGGGATGGAGCCCCACATTGGACTCCCTGCTCAGCGAGAAGCCTGCTTCTCCCTCTCCCACTCCCACTGCTTGTGTTCCCTCTCTGGCCGTCTCTTTCTCTGTCAAATAAATAAATAAAATATTTAAAAGAAATAAATAAATTTAAATCTTTGGCACTCTGATGACAGTGAGATGGCTATAAAGAAAGAGCCGGACTTCTCCTAGGAGGGCAGTACAAATTCATGTGGTGGGAATCATCATTATATTCTCGTTTCAGATGAGGAAACTAAAGCACAGACAACACCGATGTTTTGCAGAAATCTCCTATGGTGTTGACTCCTCTCAGAATTCCCCTCCCCTTTCCACTTTTGACATACCTGTTACTTATTGAACTAACCCAGAGCTCTTGAAATCATCCTATACAAATCTGCGTCTTAGTAATCATATCCCCTAATTTTCAAGTCATACCAATTTATAGCTCAGAAAACTCTTATCAGAAACAGCAGTTAAATTACTAGAAATAATAAGAGGGCTTAAGAGTGTGGCTAACACTATGCAAAAATAACCTATATTTTTATACCCCCAGCAACTGAAGGTTAAAATACACAATTTTAAAGTACTGCTCCTAATAGCTCACATTAATTGACTGCTTATTACAAAGTACTCTGCATATATTATTTGGTTTTACTAGTACATCAATAAATTTCTTAGTATGTGAATGGGAAGAAAATATGGTGGAATATTTATCAAACTCTTCATCCTGGATTCAGTTTAATTCTTATTGAATTACATCCTTTATTGTTTCTTTCAATAAGGTTCTATGAATTACTAAGGTGTCTGAAAATGTCTCTGTTGTTCTCCCCTGAATGATAAAATTTCTAAATAGTTTAAAAATAAATAAAATTTAGAAATAAAATTTCTAAATAGTTTTCCTGTAGTATTTTGTTAACATTAGTTTATTTTTCTTAATCTCTATTTTTGCCAATAACAGGTTTGTAATTGTTAATTATTTGCAAGTATTCTGCTTTTTCTCTGGGTGCTCTTTAAGATTCTTTGCTTGTCTTTAGGGTTTTGCAATTTAGTGGCAATTAAAGTGCCACTGTAATTGTGTACCGATTTAATTTAGTGCATAATTGTGGATTTTTTTTTTTTTTAAGTATGTTGACTTTGTTAAGGTACAGAGGATTCTTACCTTTCACTGGTTCTGGAGAATCCTAAGATATTATTATTGTTTAAGGATTTTATTTATTTATTTGAGAGAGAGAGAACACACAAGCAGGGTTAGGGGCAGAGGGAGAGGGAGAATGAGAAGCAGACTCCCTGTGGGGCTCCATCCCAGGACCCTGAGATCATGACCTGAGCCAAAGGAAGAACAGATGCTTAACCGACTGAGCCACCCAGGTACCCCAAGATATTCTTGTCTTAAATATTGACTTTTCAGTGTTCTCTCTAACTTCCTGGTAGAACATTCATTAAGCATAGGTTGGATGTCTCCTTCTGTCGTCCATAGTTCTTAAATTTTATTTCATATTTCCCATATTTTAATTAGTATGAGGAATTTCCAGTTCCCCAGTTTAGTCTTTGGCTCTGTTTATCCACTAAATCTTGAATTTTTCTGAAAAACATTGCATTTATGCATGTAATTCTTAGGCACTGCATTCAAATTTTGCTTTCAGAGGGCTTACTTCTTTTCCATAATCTCCTATAAAATATAGCTTTCCCTTATAGTTTTTCTTTTGTCTGTGTACTCACTTTGAATATGCTATCTATGGAGCCTAATTCTACTATCAGGTTCTCTGGGATTAGTCAAGGGATCATTTCCTCTTGTGTTTGTTTGTTTAGTGATAAGCTTATGTTCATAAGCACTGTTTTATTCCCAGGATATTTGCTCCCATAAACCTTTCTTATGGACCTGTTGCTTGAAATAGTTTTGTTTCTTTGGGTTTAAGAACATTTTTTTCCCAGGTAATCCAGGAGCTTTATAGGTCTAGAACCAATTTTTTGATTCAGTTATCACTCTGGACATATGAATTTCATTTTTGGTAGAAAAAAATTAAGGCTTTACAACTTAACACAGGTTATGTTACCTAACAAAAAGCCTTTTTGGGCTACAGATCTTGTAAAATTACTTTTTGGTTTGTATGTTGTTGTTTTTTCAATACTTTATATTTTTACACACTCCTCCTGAGACACATTTTCTTTTTTTGGTGTCCAGGCTAGTGGGTGTACTATTGTCACTGTCACCGAGGTTTCTCATTTCTAGCATCCTGCTTCGCATGTGTGAAATATCACGTATCCTGTCCTTATGCAGGTTCAGAAACCCAGCTCTGTAGGTCCTACATCCAACAGTCCAATATACCATACTGTATTTCTTAGACCACTATAATTTTGGCCTCTTAGTTTACCATGCTTTCATTACATTTCTTCTTTTTTATGATACAGAGGAATTTCACATTTTTTTCTTTGAGTTCAAATATAAGTTATGTTATAAATTATATGTAATTGAACAGCATTTTACTGTGTGTATAAGCAGGACTCTTCATTGGCTTGAGTCCACCATGTTCCCAGAACATCATATCCTGTAAGGTCAGTTGACATTTTAAAAAGTGAAAATATCATTAAGAAACAATATTGAAGGTAGGAAGCTTCTGGTTTCTATCTGAATTACTACTAAAGTAACTCACAACAGGATAAATTAAGACTGACAGTAAATCTATTGCCAAATCTAGGAGGAATTTCTACTATTAAGTTGATTGAAGTAGATTGAAAAGTGCAATTGATGGTCCATTTTCCAAGCTCATGAGAAATCTGCCCATTCCAGTGTAGTTGGAAAATCCCTCCCTTCTCCGTACATTCTTTGTCCTACTGATTAGAAACACAAGCTCCCTAGTAAGCAATAATCTTTCTCTCCACTGCATGGCAGTTTTTCTTTTATGAACCTAAAAAGCATTTGTCTCTCATTTCCCACTTTCCCCCATATCCCAACTCTGTCTCCAAATCACACCTTTATTGCTTCTTTTTTTCTAGTAAAAGATTGTAATCATCAAAATAATACTGCATGAAGTATGTGGGAAGGAGAAGTGCTAACAGTGGCATGCTGAATTTTGGCTGTCATGAACCTATTAAAAAAAAAAGCACTGCAATAAGTTAGGAAAACATTGGGAGCAGTGCATTTGGGGATTTTAGGTTGTTATATATTGAATCAGTACAAAGCATAATTTACAGTATAGCAACGAGGTTAGGGAAAGTCTTGAGATGTTTACATAAAGTTGCCATCCAGTTGGACATTCAGCAATTTAGTAACAAAGGAAACTTTATATATTGTGATTTTTAGCACATATTAAATCTAGGAAGAATAGTTTCTTACCAGGAATGAGGATACAGAAGAAAACCAACATAGAGCCTATGGCAATGTACAGTATAGGCCAGGAAGGAAAGATCATTCTGAAGATTAAGAATTTACTTTTAAAAATTATTTACTAGAAGAAACAGAAGGAAAATAGTTTAAAATGTTTCAATCAAATGCATCAAAACTTGGCATTCTTGTTCCTGTACTTGAAGACAAAAAAGAGATAGGGGCAACAAATGACAAGAAATTAGATTTTTTTTTTTAAAGGTGGGAAAGCAAGGAACAATTAAGAAAAAAATTCAAACGATAATGACAAACAAAATTCACACAGAGGCAGTGAAGGTAATATCTGATAATATGGAAGTAGATATAATAATGTGGGTCGTATATTTGGGAAATCCTTTTAGGTTAGATGGAAATTTATGAATAAATGACAGTATGAGAGAGGATGGAAAATAAATGAGTTATCCAAAATTTAAGATAAACATGACCATTACTTCTGAGGAGGATGTCAGAAACAATTGCAACAAATCAAAAGATTGAGAAAGAAATGATTTCCTGAATTAAAATATAAAAATAAACAGCCAAAGAATGCAGATCAAAAGAATAACTGTGCTCCATGTAATATAAATAAAAACTTGTATCCCATTGGGTGAGATTTAATTATATGAATAAATGAAACATAAGGCTTAATTAGCAGTTTCACCCAAGAACTCACAGATATAAATATGCCAGTATGAGTTACAGGACACACCATTCAGAACAGCAGATGGTTCAGACCTTTCAAAGTAGATAGCTTAGAACAAGTTACATGGTTCTTAAACTCAGTATCCAGGGGCAAAAGTGATTGTTGATAAGGATTAAAGAGAATTCTTGAAACTTTAAAAAAATGTTATTTAATAACATACAAACAAAGAACTCATAGAGTATATTCTGTTGGAGTCATTACCTGGCTCAGGAAATAGAACACCACTATCTCCCCTGAAGCCCTAAGCCCCTTTACAATCACTATTTCTTCCTGCCCCCCTTTTTTGGGGGGGGTTAAGAATGACCTTTTCTTTATTATAAAAGCTTTCTTTGCTAAATAATATAGTCTATTTTTGAGTTTTATATAAATGTGTTCATACTGTGTATATTCTTTTGCATCTTAATTCCTCATTCAGCCTTATATTTATGAGATATACCTGTGCTAGTTGTGTGTAACTGTGGCTCTTTGATTTTCATTGCTATTTTTTGTGCCTTTCAATGAAGATGCTACAATTTATGTATATTAATTCCCTCTGGTTTTTGGCTCTTGCAAATAATGCCACCATGAAATTGTTGTTCATGTTTTTTTGGTGAACATCTGTAC
>RCUC01026344.1:0-10453 GCA_003697995.1 Taxidea taxus jeffersonii
CCCAGGTGCCCCTTGTTTTTGTTTTTTTATGTCAGACAGGTAATGTGCTAAGTCACAACAAGGTTTGGGAGACAAAAGTTACACAACAGCATGGACACCCAATCATCACGCTTATGAACTACAAAAGGATCTCCAGCAGTATATTAAATAAGCAAAACTGTGGGATATAATAAAAATGCCCCTATATGTTGTTGCTCATGGTCCCATTAAAATATATTCAGTGGGCAAGCTTTATTCCATCCTCCTGAATGAAACTCAAGTTGGACTTTTTTTTTTTTAGATTTTATTTATTTATTTGACAGACAGAGATCACAAGTAGGCAGAGAGGCCCGCAGAGAGAGAGGAAGGGAGGCAGGCTCCCCACTGAACAGAGAGCCCGATGCGGGGCCCCATCCCAGGACCCTGGGATCATGACCTGAGCACCGAAGACAGAGGCTTTAACCCACTGAGCCACCCAGGTGCTCCAAGTTGGACTTTTCTGATCACTTTTAATAATTGGAAGTCCAGACATCATCATAGGAGGCAAATCTATTTTCAATTCAGTAATTAGAACATCTTGCCCAATATATAAATTAATATATATTAACCCTTTAATCTGCATGAAAAGGTTAAGATTTCCTCAGCCACACACAGGGAGGGCCTGGTTTCAGGTGGGATACTTGCCTTTACAGAGAAAAACATAGTGAATTTTTTCTTTCCTCATTAACTATTTAGAAGAAGGAGGTGAAAAGGGAGCAGACCATTAATACTGAACTTCTATCATAAGATGAACTCATGCTCTTTGGATCTAGGAAATTTGTGGCTGTAATTTTTTTTAATTAAAATATTACACATCATACACCTCTGTGGAATTTTACAAAATGAGAACATCCTTGTAACTAGCTCCCAGTTCAAAAAACTCCATATTACCAGACCGCAGAATTCTCCCTTACCCCACCTCTTAATCACTATGCTTACCTCTATCAATATAGGTTAGTTTTGCCTATTTTTTTTTACCTTTCCATAGATGGAATTATATACGAATGCACTATTTTGTATCTGGTTTCTTTCACTCCATGTGTATGAGATTTATCTATGTGATTCAATGATTCAGCAAGCCATTCTTTAATTTATTGCTGGATAATACTCTATTGTAGGAATATATCACATTATTTATCCATTCCACTGTTGATAGACATTTAGAAAGCTTTCAGTTTGGGCTAATATGAAAAATACTGCTATGAACATCTTGTGCATGTCTTTGATGTATATATGTATACATTTCTGTCAAAGCAATTATGGGAAGTAGGATTGGAATTGCTGGGTCCAAAGGTCCAGTAAATGTTTAAAGCTGTCTTCTTCTGTGTTGAAGACTTTTGTAGATTCTTCTGAGGCTCCTTGCTGGTATTCTCCACCTACTACTCCTATGACATGGGTAAAAGAATTTCTGTCTGCTGCTCTCCATCAGCTTCTGGTTTTCCAATGGTCCTCTACATTGTCTCTTTCTTGGACATTCATTGCCTTTTGCATGAGTCTTCCTTTTTTTAAAAATATATATTTTATTTATTTATTTCAGAGAGAGAGCAAGCACACACAAGCAGGGAGTAGTGCCAGAGGGAGGAGAGGGAGAAGCAAGCAACTCACCAAGCAGGGAGCCGACATGGGGCTCGAGCCCAGAACCCAGGGATCATGACCAGAGCCAAAGGCTGATGCTTGAATGATTGATCTACCCAGTAGCTCCGCATGAGTCTTCTTCGTCATAAGCCGACAAGGCTCCAGTCTGCCCTACCCTCCATGTTCCCCCACCACAGAAGATGTATGTCAAATTCTCCAAGGGGTTTTCTTAAAGCCCTTGACCAGAGAGTTGGGAGGAAATTTCTACCTCTGTTGCTTGGTGATCTGGGACACAAAACATATCATAAATTTTCTCTAAAGAAATCTCTTCAAAATTGTCCTTGAGTTCCCCACATCTGAACCTTTGTAATGTTGTTAGAGTTAGTATGGGGTCCATAATGGGTTACTATTCTTCTGAAAATCTGCATATTGGTCTGTCTCATGACTCATTGTGTTTCTGGGTTGTTGTTTTTTTCCCTTGTACCTACAAATCTTTTATTGGCCATCAGTCCACATCACAGTCACTATATGCATTGGAAAACAACCTCAAGGGGAAGGACTTTGAATAATGTTGCTTATTATTCTTGTAAATGTTTAGAATTAATTTTATTGGAGGTGCCTGGCTGGCTCAGTTGGTAGTATATGCAACTCTTGACATTAGAATTGTGGGTTCAAGCCCCACCTTGGGTATAGAGTACCTAAAAATAAAATATTTTTAAAATTTAATTAATTAAACAAATAAAATTAATTTTATCAATGGATACCAGCCTGGCTCGATAAGTAAAGCATATAACTCTTGATCTCAGGGTTGTAAATTCAAGACCTATGCTGGGTGTAAAGATTACTTAAAAATTTGAAAAAGAAAAAAACCTTTTAGGGCAGCTGGGTGGCTCAGTCAGTTAAGTGTCTGCCTTCCACTCAGGCCACGATCCTAGAGTCCTGAGACAGTCTTAGGATCGAACTGTGTGTTAGGCTCTCTGATTGGGGAGGACACTGCTTCTCCCTCTCCCTCTGCCACTCCCCTTGTGCCTAGTCTCTCTCTCTCTCCCAAACTAATAAGTAAAATCTTTTAAAAAAGTAAAAATTAATAAAAATTTTAAAATATTTTTTATTTTTTAAATTTTTAAATTAAATTTTTAAAAAATCTTTTTTAAAATTTTAATAAATAAAATTAATTTTATCAAGTAATTAAATAATAAGAAAGCTTCCCTCTCTTGTGAAATATGTTGTGTTTCTTTTGTTTAAGTTATTGTAGCATAATTTTTTTAGTTGATACACAATATTACATTAGTTTCAGGTATACAACATAATGATTCAACAAGTTTCTACATTATGCTATGGTCACCACAAGTGTAGCTAGTCTCTGTCACATACAGTCTTACTACAATATCAATGACTATATTCCTTATGCCCTCCCTTTTGTTTTGTTTTTGTTTTGTTTTTGTTTTAATTTGACAGATGGAGATCACAAGTAGGCAGAGAAGCAGGCAGAGAAAGAGGAGGAAACAGGCTTCCCTGCTGAGCAGAGAGCCCGATTCGGGGTTCAATCCCAGGACCCTGGGATCATGACCTGAGCCGAAGGCAGAGGCTTTAACCCTCTGAGCCACCCAGGCACCCCGTCCCTTTTGTTTTTTTAAAGATTTATTTATTTATATGAGAGAGAGAGAGCTAGAATGCATGTGCACATCAGTGGAAGGGTGGGGCGGATAAAGGAAGAGATTCTGCAAGCTACTTCCCACCCAGTGCAGAGCTTGACCTTGGGCTCCAACCCACAACCCTTGAGATCATGACCTGAGCCAAAATCAAAGGGTCAGATGCTTAACCGACTGAGCCACCCAGGCACCCCTGTAGTCAACAGAATCTAAAGCTAGATATTTTAAGCAGAAAGGTATTCATTATATTTTTTTTGGTATTTATTATATTTAATGCAAGAGCTTACTGAGTAACCAGAAGGGCTGAAGGAAAAAGCTTTATGCTGAGTGTAAGAGATGGTAACCTCATAGCCTATAATGAAATGTGCATGGATCTTGGTTGTCCAACTCTTGTGGATACCACATCCCTTAGAACTGGAGTGGCTCTGGTACTTGTTTTAACCAATAAAATCAGTGAAGTGATACTGCACCAGCTCAGGCCCTAGAGCTTCAGGAAGACCTGGCACCATTTGCTCTTGCACTCTGGAGAAACCCTCTGCCTCTAAGAAGTCCAGTTACTCTGGGGAGAAACCAGTTGCAGAAACTACGTGGAGGAGTGGGGCACAGGACCAAATAGGGAAGACCTGAGGAGGAACCTAGCCAAATGGGAGAACCAAGGCCACAGACATATGACCCATATTGAGCTCTTCCAGCTAGCCTCCAGCTATTTGAGTTACTCTAACCAGGGCACCAGACAAGTAAGGGAAGAAGTCATCTTGGATGGCTCAGTCCCCTGCAGATACCACATGGAGCTCTTATGAAATATTCCCTCTGTGGCCTGTTCAAAGTTTTTGACTCACGGAATTAGGAGAAATAGTAACAGAGTTGTTTTTTGAAGGCCCTAAGTTTTGAAGTAGTTTGTTACACAGCAATAAATAACCAGAAAAAATCTCTCAACCTCTGAGGGGAAAAAAAAACAACCTTCCAAAATCATGTGTGTTATTCTTAAATTCTGCCCTTACCCCAGCCCACTTCTCATTGTAACTCTGATACAATTAAGAACAAGTGTCTGCGTCCCCTGGGTGGCTCAGTTGGTTGAGCATCTGCCTTGGGATCATGACGTGAGCTCACGTCATGATCCCAAGGTCCTGAGGTCGAGTCCCGAATCCTGTTCCCTGCTCTGTGGAGAGTCTGCTTCTCCTTCTTCCTGTGGCTCCCCCTGCTTGTGCCCTCTCTTTCTATATCTCCCTCTCTCTGACAAACAAATAAATAAAATCTTCCAAAAAAAAAAAAAAAGCACTTAGAGGGAGCACACAGGTAGTTCTGCAAAAGGGTGCAGATTTGGGCAAAGTTTTAAGGTCCTTACAGGCTCCAGAATAGCCAGACCTTTCTTTCACCTTCTATAGGTAGTTTATGTTGTCTCTATTTTATTTATTTTATTTTATTTTATTTTGTCTCTGGTTTTAGACATCATCCCAAATTTGTATTTACTTCCATTTCTCAAAGCATACTTATTGAGATTTATTTTACATGCCATCAAATTGATCCATTGGAGGTATACCATTAAATCTGTTTATCTGTAAATTTATAAAGTTGGGCAGCTGTCATCACAATCCAATCTGCTCCTTATTTCTGTAGATTTGCCATTTATTGACATTTCACATAAATGGAATCATATCACATCCACTTTTAAAAGAAAAGGGATCTGTATTTGTTTTTACACAAACAATATATGCTTTGTCTTAAAACTTCAAAAATACAGGTTTGAAAAAAAAGAAAAATATTTTTAAAAAACAACCACAACCCCACTATCAGGACCTAATGACAGTTAACATATGGGTATACATATGTTATATGGGTATACTTTTTTTGTGGCCTACAGGGCCTGCATGATCCAGAGTCTTTCAACATCAGCTAAGGCTTTGTTCCCACCCATCTCTGTACACTCCAGCCCAACAGGTTTTGTTTCTGTTTCAAGAATATATCAAGCTCTTCACACATGCTGCTCATCTTGCCTGGAACTCTTCCTTCACCCCTGGAGTGAGTAACTCTTTCTCCTCCTTTGAGGAACTGTTTAGACCTTATCTCTACAGAAAACCATCCTTGATTACCTTGCCTAAATGAGGACCAAACTCACCTTCCTTTTCGTATGTTCTCTTCATACCACCTGATTTGATCTGAAATGTATTCATGTGCCTGCTTTTATTTTTGTTTGTTCATTTATCTCCTCTATTTGATTGTAAATTTCATGAGGGCATGAATGGCCAATATTGAATATGTTTAGTACTGTATCCTTAACACCTCTTACCAAACAGATTAAGTATTGGTTGAATGAATGAGTTAAATAAAGTCTATTATCTTCTCTGTGCCTCAGTTCCCTCATCAGAAATGGGGAAAAAAATTGTACATTTCTTATAGGATTTTTGTGAGGACATAGTAAGTACTCAATAATTTTTAAAATTATTATTTTCATCATCATTTTGGAATCTTTGGGATGACTTTTTTTATTGTTTTATTCACTCTGGAATTTTCAGTCTTTATTTTGGTTTTGCAATTTTCTTCACTTCAAATGTCCTATTTGTTTGGGTTGTTTAATCCTGTCCTCTTTTATGTAGTTGGTGTAGGAAGAAGGCCTTGAATCCCATCCTTCCATCCTTCTATCCTATCTAGAAGGCCAAGGAGAATTCAGAGTGGGGCCCAAGATTAAGAAGACAGGGAGGGTATGGATGTCCAGAACTGTTGTTCTATGCCTTCAAGAGAAATGCTTGATTTTCCTTAACACTCTTTTTCTTGGCTTTATCTTTCTGAGCCTCTTCTCAACTGTAGAGAAAAATTCTCATGGCCCTTAGGAATGGCCAAATTTAGTCTGTTTGTAATGAGGTTTAAGGCTATAGGGATTTAAAAAAAATACTGTAAGATCCCTTGAGATTCAACCCAGCACAATAAACCCAAGAGTTACACCTTAGGGAATCAAAGACATGATTCTTTAGCAAGAAACCATGTACATTATCTGAGCTGTTTTCTATACATACCTTTTCATGACTTCTGGGGGAAGACCACCAACTAAGGTCCCAATGTTACTGCTCATTCTCTTTCCATCAGGGACATGACTCACACATAGAATTGAGAGGTATCTCTCTATCCCAATGACCCTACTCTCCTACAAGTAAATTAGGACAAGAAATGTTCATGTTAGGATCAGGAAAGTGTTCTGGAGATGGCAGTGATGATTGCAACACAATGCAGATGTAAATTTACTGAATGCCACTAAACTGCACACTTAAAAATTGTTAAAATGGGGGCACCTAGGTGGCTCAGTCATTGAGAGTCTGCCTTCGGGTCAGGTCATGATCCCCAGGTCCTGGGATTGAGAGAAGTGTCAGGCTCCCTGCTGTGCAGGAAGCCTGCTTCTCCCTCTCCCACTTCCCCAGCTTATGTTTCCTCTCTCTCTGTGTCTCTCTTTGTCAAATAAATAAATAAAATCTTTAGGAAAGAAAAAAGACAACATTTTCTACATCTGCACTGTCTGCAAAAAAACATTCTGACTTTCATTGGTGATGATGTTGCATGTGGATTAAATGTCCCAAGACACTACCAGTGTATTGCTTACTAGTGCCATTAAGTGACAAATTTTATGATGTGAAAACTAAGCTTGAGTGAATGTATGCAAGCAACACTAAATCATTCTGAACCCCAGAAATCCCTGTCACTGAAACCATGCAAAAAAGGAAAACAATTTCCAAATAATGGAATAAAATTATAGCTTAGTTTTCCTAGTTCTGTATTTACATTTTCACAATCAGTGTTTCTTCAATTTTTATGTAGTTTAAAATTATTATTACATCTTCCTTTACAAACATTTGTACATAGATTTTTTCAATATTGTTTTATTTGATATTGTTTAAATTCTGTGTATTTAATTTGATTCTACTATTCATGGCTAACTTAAAATTGAAATACTGCAATATTATGAAGATTTAGAAATCTTATACAAAGTTCCTTGATTAGAAAAAAAGTAAACAAAGGGCCCATAGGAGGACGGAATTCGACTTCCTTCTCTGAACTTTGAGAGGTGTTTGTTTGTTGCTTTATGTTGGTATATTTTCCTCTTTCTCTTGTTATATAGATATTTTTGTTCTTTGCACTCCTATGGAGAGTAGATAGTATCTGCAACATTTAATAAATATCTGCAGTTGAATATATATTGGTTAGTTAAAACAAAAAAGGGAGAACTACATCAGCCAAGGATAAATTACTTCCTACAAGTAATGGTTCATAAACATGCTCAGGCAGGAGAGAAGCAGCTAGATATACTAGAGAACACACAAGCATTGTAAACAGCATAGAGGAAAAGGAGAGGAAGCCAACAGAAATATAAGAACCAAAACAAAGTCAAAAGATAAGACTCTGGGGGCAACATGTGATAGCCTAAATCCAAAGAAGGGACTCATTTTTTCCTTCTAGGAGATAGGTACCAGGGCAGTGGAAAAACGAGCTTGCACAGTAAGATCAATGAGGAAAACATATATGATTTAAGAATTAAATTCTTGGCTAGGACAAAAGGGACAGGAGAAATGGACTAAGACATAGTCCTAGCCCTCCACATTTCAATCATTTTGAATCCCTAAGTGATGAGATTCAGCATCCATTAGTCTGGTTTGCTTAGTGTGATGGTTTGTTCCATGCTAATTTAAGTAAGCTGGATCACATTTCCCAAAATCCTCTTCCCTGAAAGATTCCAAATTAGAGTTGGTCAAAAGAATTTCAGAGAGATCTGGAAGATGGAAATGAAGCAGCAGCCATTACTCCACAGGTCCTTGTGGTTAGATGCTGGAAGAGACAGATGTAGAGGACCAGCAGGTTTCAGCTTGTCTTTATTGTCCTCCAACCCATACCTGGCTCTTCTTCCCAACTTTTGACCCCATTGATCAACAGTGGCCTACACCAGATGTTTGGCAGCTGATCCTTAGGGGTGGTAGCTGAATGGAGGCACACTTTCTTAGAGATCTCCCCATAAGCCTTCTTAGTCAGTCCCATTTTGGCAGCTGGACATGTTTGGTTTCTTAGATTGACTCCTTAGTTCCTACCTCTCTCATCTTCTAATGTGTTCCTTAGACCTTTGCTTCTCTGGTTCCTGCCCCGATTGTAAAAGTTCTACTCCCTAGAGAAAAGAAAAAGGAAAAAGAGACTCTTCTCCCACAACTCATAGTGGTTCTGCCTCCCTAACTAAAAAAGTTGTTAATTTCAGAAGAAACTGTGCTGACTCAGTAATTCTCATATAATTGTGCTGGGTTTAAAGTCCCCATTGAAGAGCTTTCTTTGTTGCTTGTAGTAGAAATATATGAAATTAGGGGGACCATACATTCATTTGGTGTGAAATATGAAATGATTAATTCTGACTGGACCTCTGATCTCAAAGATCCTCCAGACTAATTAGGAGGAGAGATTTACCTAAATGTATTATAGAGATATATATGGATCCATGTGGCAGATACAATTGTTTGGCTAACTGAATTCCTATTGACAATCTTTTCCTCACTTGCACTTTCCAGCTATGAGTGGCTATGTAACAGAATATTGTTCAATGAGATAAAATGAGAAGTCTGCTAAATGTGACTTTGGGAGAACTTTTTGTTTATTCTTCTTTTTCTTTTCAAGATTTTATTTATTTATTTGAAAGAGTAGAAGTGGGGTGGGGAGGAGCAGAGGGAGAGGGAGAAGCAGGCTCCCCACTGAGCAGGGAGCCTGCCTCAGACTTGATCCTAGGGCCTTGGGATCATGACCTTAACTGACTGAGCCACCCCGGTACTCCAGAACTTTTGTTTTCTAAATAAAATGAGGTAGACCTGCAAAGCCGATCCCTTCATCCTATGCCCTTTTTTTCTATCTAAAATTCAGATATGGTTCCCAGAAGAGTAGTCATCTGCTTACAAGTAGATGAGCCATCGTGAGAAAAAGGTCAAGTGAATTGAAGAGACACTGTCCCCGGAGTAATAATTTACAATGCCAGCATCTATCTCTTAATTTCTTTGCATAAGCCTCTACAACAGAGTCTACTGTTAATTAAAGCTGAAGCATTTTAAACTGAGACAATTTAAACTGAGACAAAATTTTTAATTTAAAAAAATAAGTACTACACAGAGTAGTGTATATAGAATTTTTGAATAGGATGATGAGGTCAGAAAGAGACCTAAGAGGAGAAACTAGATCCGGACTTTGAAGAGAAGAAAAAAACAATAATAAGCAGAGAATGATTGAAGGGCATTTCTGAGGAAGATAATGGTATAAAGAAAGGCACAGGGAGAAAACCATAAAACATAAACCAATATTTTCATTTATGCATGAGCTAATGAAGTTCCTATATGGAATATAGGAATATATGGAATGAAGTTCCTTTATTTTAAGAAAATAAAGAAGGAAAAGTTACTAGGATAATGTAGTGAAAGAAAATACTTACCAAAGCCTGCTTTGTGTCAGGTCCTATATCCTTAGGAGACAGTCATGAATAAAAAACAAGATCAATTCCACTAGAGATGAAGGTTAAGTTGTGAGTGATGAAGTAGAGGCAAACTATTTTTAATAAACATTTTTTTGCCCACAAGCTTGGTGATAAAGGGAAAGAGAAAAATAGGTCCACAGGATATTGTAAATAAAACAAACATAAGTGGTCTCTGAATGGTGAAGAGATTACAAACTGGCTAAAGACTTTAGGACCCAAGGAATGACACAGTGGTGAATTGTCTGCTGGGTTTTCTTTCTGCCTCATACATCTTGAAATAGGTGCTGGAAAAGCCAGCAACTAGAAATTTCAACAGACACAAACAGAAGGTATGAAAAAAGAGCCTGTCCTCTATAGCCAATGAACCAGGAAGGGGGCAGCCTAGCAAGACAGAAAAGTTTAGATAATTATTACCCTACTCTAACCAAACACCGAGGACAAAACTGTGGTCTTACCTCCATGATAAAGGAAGGAAACTTGAAACATCAGAAGAAAGAACAATGGAAAGAGTAAAACTATGGATAAATAAAACAGACTTAACTTCTCGAGTATTTCTAAACTATGTTTGATGGCTGAAGCAAAGTTATACATTCTGATGTGGTTCTTGGTGTGTATAAAGGAAATATTTAAGACAGCCATCTTAAAAATAGTGAAGAGTAGGGACGCCTGGGTGGCTCAGTTGGTTGGGCAGCTGCCTTCGGCTCAGGTCATGATCCCAGCGTCCTGGGAT